>AYEL01060194.1:0-24796 GCA_000484575.1 Olivierus martensii | reverse complement strand
GAAGTCCACCGCTGCCTAGTCCACTTCTGTTCACTCTCTGGGATCTATCTCCCCAGATAACCTTGACGGCAACTCTCTAACGTTGATCTCGCCGAACTTTAACCCGGAGCCCGTCGATCATAAATAAATATTAGAACAAATGGTACTTAATTATTTAAATTAAACAAGCGGAAAAATAATGTTGCGTGTCGATACCGACTTACAGCATTCATTTTATGAATCACAAAGTACCGCCAGAATCGATAAGTTGCATTCTTTATAGTTGGGTTGGGAGCGTTGCGTGTCGATACCGACTTACAGCATTCATTTTATAAATCACAAAGTACCGCCAGAACCGATAAGTTGCATTCTTTATAGTTGGGTTGGAAACAACACCAAAAATTGCTCATCTTCTTCAAAAGTTACAGATTTTATATACAGAATATCGAAGACGAAAGACAAGGGTAAGGACAATAAGGCCGTGTCCCACGCGCAAGCGATGTGACGCTGTACGATGCGATACTAAAAACGCGATGCTTCGCTATGCTATGCTACGAGCGACAGTCTGTCTCACGAGAAGCGCTTCTGTAGCGTCAATAACGAAATATCTTCCCATCATTAAAAATTACCATAATTGGCAATAAATGCCAATTATGGTAATTTTTATCTTTCACTTTCTATAATACAAGCTTTTTTTTAATTTCGCTTATTAGAACTTCTGATTCTCTTTCCACGATAATTTGTCTCTGCCGCTTCAGAAAACAAATTACTGTACTGTGGATTCTCGATTTTACGAACTCGTACGGACCCACAAAAAAGTTTATAAATGGGAATGACATTAATTAATATTAGAGACTTTTTGGGACTAAATATATAATTCGTAAAAACGTGTAGTTCGTAAATTGGAGGTTCGTAAAAACGAGAGTCCACTGTAGTTTGAATTTCAGCTACAAAAGGCGACAACAGGCGACGCGACGATATACACGTGGGCGCGTCGAGGTTATATCTATTTGCTTGCTTTCTGCCGCTAGTAGCATCGCATCGTATAGCGTCGCATCGCTTGTACGTGGGACACCTCCTAAGAGAGCGCGAGTTAAGCTATAAATTTTAATTATTCCGAATATTTTAGATGTTTCTAAACATGAGAGAGACTCCGATAACAAAGATCGAATTGTATCCAGAAGAGAGAGGCGAAAAAATACTGGAATAACATCCATTACTAGACACTCTTAGGAAGTTAACCCTTCCCTAAATTGGTCTAATTATCACCTTGTTGACTGACGCCGTTTACTTGTTTAGCTTCCTGCAGCCTCCCACCAGGGAAGACCAGGTGTACAAATACAAACACTTCCGAATTGGAAATTCTTATCGACCAGTATGAACATTGTAGGAATGAAAATGGGAGAAAGGAGGATAGGTTGCTATACCATATTTATATTAATGCTCATGAAAGTTTACCTCTTGGATAATGCCACTAAATCGGCCATGTTTATGTTTAGCACCTGGTCTCTACATTCCAAATTCAAAATAGCAATTTTAAACTTTATTCTGATAATCAGAGTGATTTCCTATTATCACTTCCTATTTACTAATCAGAAGATAATTTCCCAGTTAAATAATTTATATATAAATTTTCCGTTTATGAATTTTAACATCATTCCGAGCAAGCATCTCTTAATCAAAGTCATGGTTGTTTGGTTGAACCATCTGGCATACTTTATTCTTTTGCTAGTACTTTTTATCATTGATAAAAGTTTCATATATGTAGGAGCGAGTAGTGTTTTTGGTATCAGTATTTCCGGAACATTTGCGTTAGGAAATATTATTATTAGCAGCATTATTTCGATTTTTTGTTTTAATGCTGCCATCCAGTTTTTTGTATCTTTACTTCGTAACTGTTTGTCAGGCGATAGAAAATTCTTTTGATTTGTTGTTGGAGAGATTAAGCGCAAGTACTGACGTATCGAAAGAGGTATATCATATTCCAGAGACATATATGAAGATAAAAAATGTAGCGGATGCGGTCGAAGAAATTTATTCTCCTATTTTATTCTTTTGGACAATTATCATAGGATGCAACTTGACTATTTATCTTTGTAATTTCTTTATTCCTCCCGTGTCATTCAATTTAATCGATATCTTACTATTTATATGTATCGGAATATTTCAGTTCTGTTTGTTTGCCGATTTATGTTTTTCTGCTTCGCGAGTAACCGATGCTGGACGAAAAGTTTCGACAGTTTTATATGAATCTTCGTTATCTTGCAATGACAAATTTTCCAAAGAAATTGCTTGCAGATTTTCTTCCAAATGCTTGGAAGAATTACCTGCTTTCTCTGCTTGGCAATTTTTCCCTGTCAATCGGCAACTACTACTCTCGGTTGTTGGGATTATCGTATCTTATACGGTGATAGCTTCACAGTTTGGCGGAATTAAATAATTTCGTAGTTAGTTAATTGAAAATTAATGCAGTCCCGATCCTACTTTACTTTTTCATTGTTGTAGCTTAACTGAGAGAGATTCAATGCTTAGATGAACCAAGATCAAACAACGTACGCTGTATATTCAAACATTTTTTAACAGATATCGATACTTTTTGTAGATTTTCATTAGGAAAATAGGAGCTATAAAGGCCGAGACACACTCAACGCGACGCGAAGCGAAGCAAAGATGAGAGAAAAATTTGCATCCTTCGCTTCGCGTTGCACTGCGCCGCAGCCTGTATACATTGCAGCAGAGTTACTTCTCATGTTTCATGCATTTGCCGATAGAGATCGTTTGCGGAGTGTAGTTGATTTGTTATTAGAATGACGTGATCGTATATTTTCGGTATTATTTTAATCTCATGTCATATAGATATGGTCTTTTTTTACTTCTAAAACAAATTCTATATCCGAATCTCAACACACGATTGAATTTTCGCCATTTTCCAAGTTAATAAAATATTCATTTCTATTGGTTGATTGCTTCCTTCGCGTCTTGCTGCCCCGTATTGTTCGCGCGTACTGATTGGTCAAAGTTCAACTTTTCCATCTCCTTTCGCGCGGCCACGCGCGTTAACTCGAGTAGCCGCACGGAAAAAGCTAGTTCGACACCCTGTAAGCGCGTAACCGCACGAAGTTGCTTTCTTATGCTTCGCTTCGCGTTGCGTTCAGTGTGCCTCGGCCTTTATAGCTCCTATACTAGTCGATTGATGCCTCCATTTAGTACATCGTCAACTTTTCCATCTCCTTTCGCGCGGCCACGCGCGTTAACTCGAGTAGCCGCACGGAAAATGCTAGTTCGACACACTGTAAGCGCGTAACCGCGCGAAGTTGCTTTCTTACGCTTCGCTTCGAGTTGCGTTCAATGTGTCTCGGCCTGTAGCTCCTATACTAGTCGATTGATGCCTCCATTTAGTACATCATGGTTCATTTAGTAGATCTTTTATTAAATTCGCATTTCTGTCAATAAACTTTACTAGAAAATTCGTACTTTTTAATATTCTAACTTCGGTTTAAAAGTCATCTACATTCATACAACTGTTTTGATTCATGAAATTTAATAAGATTATTTCATCGAATTTGGCTGTCATCGGTATAGTTTTTAGATATGTTGTGTAAATGCTTTCAATTCTGTTATTTTCTACATTATTGTCAAAATGATTGTCATTATGAAAATATCGATTTAAGACACGATTTAACGATTCACGTGATAGGCTGAACAGCCGCTTTACAACGCGCTCTCCTTTAGGCCGCTTCACTCATATAAGCGACGCGACGCTATACGATGCAATACTACGAACGACAGAAAAACCAACACAAATAATCTCGGCACGTCCTGTGTGTATCGTAGCGCCGCGTAGCATCGCCTGCTTTCATCCTCTGTGGCTGAAATACAAACTAGCTTGTTTTCTGAAGCGATAGAGTGAAATTATCATAGCTACTGAATTCTATTCAGAGGTTCTATTAAGCGAAATTCAAAAAGAAACTGTGAAAGATAAAAATTACCATAATCAACATTTAGTGAATAAATAATGGGAAGATATTTTATTAAAAACGCTACAGAACCTCTTTTTTAAGCGCAGGACATGGGTAGCATAGCGTTTGTAGTATCGCATCTTACAGCGTCGTGGCGCTTGCGAGTGAGACATGGCTTTAAACGAACATCTGTAAAACTTTAAATAAGTATAATTTCAGTTCCTTGTCAAAACCTTATTCGAATTAAATAATATATAAGAATTAAATGTAATAATAAACTGTATAAGCTAACTACAATGAATGGTAAAACTATTATTTTTGAAAGACTATGAGACAGAAGGGAATTTTATATTGTCTAACAAACTCATAAACAATACCTAAGAGAAAAACGGACAAACAGATCTAATGATTTAAAAATCATAGGTCTTGATTAAAGGTAACTATGAAATCTTTAATCTGACAATTTTATTGCCAAACCGACTCCAGAGACTGTCCTCCTTGACAAATAAAGAATCGAGTTTCGGTTTGAACCTTCTGACGGTTTTCTCTGGACAATCCAACCCAAGAGACACTATATTCTTTGACAAACGAAGAATTTTAGTTTGATATGATTAGAATTTAAAAGCAAATAGAAGTAAAAAATTTAGCAGTTGGTATAAAATCCTCTCTCCCCTGTCTCTCTTGTTGGATTAATGTCATCATCTTATATTTTTTTACCTTCTGTCTAAATTAATTCCTGAAAGAAACTAATGGATAATGAAGAAAAGAAACATTCTCACAGGTATCTTTAAGCTACGTTTAGACGGTGCCTCTCTGCATGCAACGTTGCATGCAGAATGACACATGCCTCAATGTGCAACAGCCGGATGAGGCATGCAACTTTCCCCTTCGTGTTCACACACGTGGAAGACATATTGCAGACAATGACGACAGGAAAAAGAGTTGTACGCTGTCGCTTTAGCGAGGCAGCTACTGTTATCATTTCAAATGACAGAAGGAAAAGAAGAAAAAACTCGCAAATATTTCGATTGAAGCGCTAATAATATCAGTATTTTGAACCAAGTCAGGATAGTTTCCAGGTTTTTTCAAAAAATTTACTAGAGTGACTTAAATTTAACTTCTTCAGTAAATTGAAGTATTTTCTTCACACTCCAATCCATAAAGCAAAGAAAAATTTGCGAAAAAGCTTTAAAAATAATTAAAACAACAAGATGCTGCAAAACTAGTTGCATGTGTAACCCAGCTAGGATGGAGAACACGTGAGCCTTCTTGCGCCTAATATTGCAACAGATTTTGAGGCATGTGCCTTTGCATGCCTTCTAGCGCGCCGAGTTGCATGCATCTTGTTGCATGAAAAATAGCACTGTCTAAACATAGCTTTACGGTTCGCATAAAAACTATGATCTCCTTTAACTTTATTCTATGCTACTTGTCTTCGATTCATGTTATATTTCATGTTTTAGAAAAGTAGATTTTTGTTGATTGCGTGGAGAATGGGGAGAGTGTGGGGCTCGCTTGGACCAGAGGCGAATGACAGATTTCAGGCCTACGGCAGTGGACGGCGCGTGACGGATAAGGAGGTCAGTCAGTACAACTGGAGACAACGTTGAAAATTCAACAACTTCTTTTAAGTAGACGAGAGAGGTTTCCAAACATCATCTCGTAACATAAAAGCTCACGACAAATTGAGAGAGGTATCTTTTGTTCAATCCACGAATCGACTAAACTAAATCGGA
This sequence comes from Olivierus martensii, assembly GCA_000484575.1. Taxonomy (NCBI): domain Eukaryota; kingdom Metazoa; phylum Arthropoda; class Arachnida; order Scorpiones; family Buthidae; genus Olivierus; species Olivierus martensii. Next base: position 19,122 of record AYEL01060194.1, on the reverse strand, counting down.
GGTCAATAGACGCTGGACACTGATAGTCTTTAGTCCAATTAATTCACAGGAGGTCAATAGACGCTGGACACTGATACATTTAGTCCAATAGGAAGTCACAATCGAAGTAGATATGGTAGAAACAAAAGAACTAGCTGGAGATACTGATGATTTTTAGTAATGATCTTTGTCTCACGTAATATAGGAGACAAAGACAGGCGCAGGCGGTGTAGCTCTAGAAGAGACGTCGGCCGGATGCGTAGAAACAAAAGAACTAGCTGGAGATACTGATGATTTTTAGTAATGATCTTTGTCTCACGCAATATGGGAGACAAAGACAGGCACAGGCGCTGTAGCTCTAGAAGAGACGTCGGCTGGATGGAGGATCCCGGTTCAAATCCGGGTCTCACACCTCCAGTTTTTCAGGAGGGGTCCGGGCCCAGCTCGTTGAACCTCATCATGGGTGTTGGCCAGCCTGTGATGGGTTTCATAAGTAGCCGCCGCCAGATACAGAATATCCCATGAGGATATGGCGACGTAATATTACTAACCTAATCTAGAAGAGACGATCACGGACGAATCTCTGGATCAAGATGGGAAAAGTTGGAGAACGGGAAGCCGAGCCCAAGCTGAAGAACACATATAGCACAAGAGGAGAACTTCGAGAACAAACCTGGATCGAGGTCGGTTTCCACTCTTAAATAGGTTGATCTCTTCTCTCACCTTTTTCCCAGGGAGAGATTACTGTGGAGAAGCTAGGTGTCAGTTTCTATTTTTCCCTTCTGACACCTGCACGTAAATTTACATCGCGATTTATTGTTATTGGGGACAAGAGTCCACGAGTTGGAAGAAATACTACACGATATGTCGCCGTATTTCTTCATGATTGTTTTAACAATGTCTCCTCGCTTTCGAATTCTTCAATTCGTCTCCTATTTCTCCCACTTGTCTAAACGCGACCGAGTAGAATCGTAGGTGGAGACAGACAAACCACATACGATCTCAAATTTCAGCCCCCTCACAATTGTTTCTGAGATTCTCCCTTCATACTCCGAATGTCTGATCGCTGCTTACTCAACTCTCTCTCCTAGTTTTCCGCCATCATTCTAAACGCGACCGAGTAGAATCGTAGGTGGAGACAGACAAACCACATACGATCTCAAATTCCAGCCCCCTCACAATTGTTTCTGAGATTCTCCCTTCAGACTCCGAATCTCTGATCGCTGCTTACTCAACTCTCTCTCCTAGTTTTCCGCCATCACTCTGACGAGTACTCATCTAAACGCGATTTAAAATGCTTCTGATGTCAAGACACGAAATTATAACTTTAGATAGGTGCACTCGTAGATTTTTATCTCCGCGAATTCACATATTCACATATTTGCGTTGTATAATAATAATGGATCAAATAATTAAGAATAAAATATAAACAAAAATAAATTATTATCGATAAGATATAATAACTCCAGATGATATTTAAATACTCCAGAAATGTTCTGCCACTAAAGGATTCTTTGCGTTCTTTAATGCTATAGGATCGATTAATCCTCCAGGATAGAATTTCATTTTTATTACAATTTTGATTTATATCGTTGCCAATAGATGGCGCTAATTGTTATCAGTGTAAGAGTAATACAGTGGATGATCGGTTAACGAACAGTTGGAATAACGAACACTTTTTTGAAAGATTTTTTTGTTCGGTTAACGAACACATGTTCGGATAACGAACACTTTACAGAACAAACTGTGGGACCCGCGGACTGATCGAATGACAGATCAGCCGGATGGCTGCGTAGTAAAGCTGTGGCTTACCATTCTGGAAGATCCGGGGGTCCCACTCCTCCAATTTTTTAGGCGGGATCTGGGCCTGGACCATTGAAACCCATCCTTCAATCTTCCAGTTGACCCCATCATGGGTGTTGGTCAGCCTGTGATGATGGCGGCTCTATAAGTGGCGGCTCTATAAGTGGCCGCATCCTTTAACTTTATTCTATGCTACTTGTCTTCGATTCATGTTATATTTCATGTTTTAGAAATGTAGATTTTTGTTGATTGCGTGGAGAATGGGGAGAGTGTGGGGCTCACTTGGACCAGAGGCGAATGACAGATTTCAGGCCTACGGCAGTGGACGGTGCGTGACGGATAAGGAGGTCAGTCAATACAATTGGAGACAACGTTGAAAATTCAACAACTTCTTTTAAGTAGACGAGAGAGGTTTCCAAACATCATCTCGTAACATAAAAGCTCACGACAAATTGAGAGAGGTATCTTTTGTTCAATCCACGAATCGACTAAACTAAATCGGAGGTCAATAGACGCTGGACACTGATAGTCTTTAGTCCAATTAATTCACAGGAGGTCAATAGACGCTGGACACTGATACATTTAGTCCAATAGGAAGTCACAATCGAAGTAGATATGGTAGAAACAAAAGAACTAGCTGGAGATACTGATGATTTTTAGTAATGATCTTTGTCTCACGCAATATGGGAGACAAAGACAGGCACAGGCGCTGTAGCTCTAGAAGAGACGTCGGCTGGATGGAGTGTCATTCAAACTAATTAAATTTCTAACACTTAAGCAAAGAATTTTCATTCTTTGAAAGAAAAAATATGTAGTTCCCAAATTTGTGGTAGGCACTAAAGTCAAGTCAAATTATTGGAATTGGAATTTTTTAAAACTTTCCCAAAGATATACAGTGGGTGATCGGGTAACAAGCAGTTTGGATAACGAACACTTTTTCGAAAGATTTTTATGTTCGGTTAAAGAACACATGTTTGGATAACGAACACTTCACAGAACAAACTGCGGGACCCACGGACTGATGGAATGACAGGTCAGCCAGATGGCTGTGTGGTAAAGCTGTGGCTTAACATTCTGGAGATGCTCATATTAGTCAGCCTAAAATATCAAGAATCATTGCAAATGTTTGCAATGCATTATGTAGAATATAAAAAAAAATACATCAATTTTCTACTAGATGATTTGTACCAATTGTCTATTAAACAAGATAAATCATTATTATAAAAATATATGCTTATATACATATGGTCCAACTCCTCCAATTTTTCAGGAGGGATCTGGGCCCGGCCCATTGAAACCTATCCTTCTGGTTGACTCCATCATGGGTGTTGGTCAGCCTGTGATGATGGCGGCTCTATAAGTGGCCATCTCCAGATAAAAATATTTCATGAGAATATTTCGGCTTAACTAACCTAACGGAATGACAGGCTTAGGCCTTGCGCGTTGGTGGACTTATGGTTAAGGATGGAAGAACAGTAGTTTTTCCGATTAAAATGAACTCGGAGACAACGTAAAACAAATCAAAGATTTATTAAAGAAGGTAAGAGAGAGATTTTACAATTTTTTGGTGTTAGAATGGTACCCATAACAGGTTAAGGTCAATAGGCCTGGAGATCTCTACCACGACGATGCTATTAATCACTTCCGAAAAATCCTGAAGGAGAGAGAAAAGCAATCGATATTGGGCAGATTCTTTATCGGGAAAAAAAACATAATAGATGAAAATGCAAGATTATGTATGTATATATTATTGTTATTATTATATAAATAAACATAGTAAGAAATTATATAATTATTTATTTATTTTTTTTGGGTCTCCGGAACGAATTAATCAAATTCCCATAAAAACCTATGGTAAATCGATGATCAGTTAATGAACATTTCATTAAAACCTATGGTAAATCGATGATCGGTTAACGAACAATTCGGATAACGAATATTGTCTTGGTTTCTCCAGAACGAATTAATTAAATTCCCATAAAAACCTATGGTAAATCAGCGGTTAACGAACAATTCGGATAACGAACATTTTCTTGGAATGGATTATTTTCATTAACCGATCACCCACTGTATATGACTTTTCTGATTTGTTATCAGTGTAAGAGTTATATATGACTTTTCTTATTTCACGCTACCATCTTAACAGCTATCATACTGACGTCACAACCCTGACACGCCATCGTTGTGACATCTATACTGGATAAATTAGCGTTAAAATTGGACACAAAATCATCGGAAAGTAGGCAATTTTAGTTCTTTCTAGAATTTCTTGTATAAAAGTTCAACAAATAATCGAAAAGTACACAAGAAAAAAGTTTCTTGCACAGTTAAAATACTATCATACTGACGTCACAACCCTGACACGCCATCGTTGTGACATCTATACTGGATAAATAAGCGTTAAAATTGGACACAAAATCATCGGCAAGTAGGCAATATTAGTTCTTTCTAGAATTTCTTGAATAAAAGTTCAACAAATAATCGAAAAGTACACAAGAAAAAAGTTTTTTGCACAGTTAAAATGTGCAGTTTCTCAAATGCTTGAATTGATAACCATTCAAGAAATTATTCGTATATAAATATGATGATACACGATTTATGAGTATTATAAGCTAATTTAACGCATAATAAGCAGTTTCATTTGGATATGTTCAATTTTAACATTGAATTAACTAGCATAATTGTCTATGCTAGTTAATTCAACGTTAAAATTGGGCCATCAAAACAACGTCAAAATTTATCGGGTTTGGTTTTACGTTACGGCAATGTTACAATTCCGAAGTGACGTCATTCACATCAGATAAGCCATATGCTATCCCTACACTGCCAACACAGCGCCATCTATTGGCAATAATATAAACGAAAATACTGAAAAAAAACGAAATTATATCCCGCAGATTAAACGGTACCATTAATGTCCATATGCTATCCCTACACTGCCAACACAGCGCCATCTATTGGCAATAATATAAACGAAATTACTGAAAAAAAAAACGAAATTATATCCCGCAGATTAAACGGTACCATTAATGAAGAACGTCAGTACTGATTTTCGTGAAAATCTAGTAATTAGTTCAGAAGTTATTAGCGTGAGGACACCAAGGACGTCCTTGAAGGGGACAGACAGAAAACAAACCTGAACCTAATTTTATAAATCTGTATTTCTTTCGGAAAGTAGGCTAAAAAAATTGAAACGATCGCCTTAAAATAGTTATTAGCGTGAGGACACCAAGGACGTCCTTGAAGGGGACAGACAGAAAACAAACCTGGGCCTAATTTTATAAATCTGTATTTCTTTCGCAAAGTAGGCTAAAAAAATTAAACGATCGCCTTAAAATTTTATGTGAAATATTATTGCAATAAAACATGCAAAACAAATAAATCGGTACAAATGAATTGCAATAAAACATTGATCAGTACAAATGAACTCGAATAATTTTTTATTCGAGTTCATTTTTAGTTTTATAATAAAATCGATTTCCTCATACTAATCATTAATGAACCTTTATAATCTTTTGACCTTTTTATATCTTTGATGAAAGTTTATAACTTTGTTATCAGTATTCCGATATCACCGTTGTAGTATCAGTAAAACAAATTAAAATTTATTTTAACGCTGATAAAATTAAAACCGTAAACGTTCTTTTCTTGTGAGGAAATAAACCAGATGTTTTAAATACCATCTTTGTAAACTGTTTACGAAAATCATAAAGACTAAAATAATTCTAAAATATCTTTCAGAAATTAAGAATATTTATTCATAGGTTGATTTAACAGTAGAGAGATCTGGACTATCTTCAGGATTCACTCAGTAGAGATAACTGAGTGATTCCAGAAGATAGTCCAGAACTTATATTGCCCATTTCTGAGATGATTATTAAGTAAAAATGTTCATATTATATGAATCCGATTCTGAACATTTATGGAGTTATAACAGTCTAAATTTTAAGAAATAAACAAATAATTATAGATAATATGAAACAAAAATAATTCAAAATACTGTACGAATACTTGCGAATTATAAGATACGGGTTGTAACTGTTGTGCTAGATGTCAAAAAATGAGAAAGTAAGTAAGTCTTTTACAAGTATGAAGTACAAATAGTTCCCTTCTTCACGAGCTTATTTGTTGCTGGAGCGCGCTCGTTAAGTAAGAACTCGTAAGCTAAGACTCAATTTCCCACAGACATAATGTTAAAATCAGGAGTTCCGTTCTCAGTAACGTAGTTTGGCCACAATAAAATTAAGAGCAACAAAATCAATAGTTTATGATTAAACAATGTTTTTATTTCTTTAAGGAAATGAAAACGTACGCTTTAAAATCAAGCAAATTACAATAATAAGGATATTATTAATGCCATGCAAATATTAAAGAATTTATATTTTTCACCGTCATCATCGACAAAAGATTAGATGAACTTTTATACAATGAATAATGCCTTATGACATAACCCAAGAATGAAATGAAAATTATATAATTTGTGATGAAACTATAAGCAGCCAAGCGCGCACTACTTCAGCTTCTCGGTCGGCCATTTTGATTTTTCCAATTTTGTAATAGTCGATCGAGTTTTTGCTACAAATTCAAATACAAATATATTGCATCGCTATGTATGTGATTTGAAAAAGCTTTTTATGAATGATCAGCATTTATTTATTGCAATTAATGTTTATATATATATATTTATATTTCATATTTGAAAAAATACTCTGAATATTAAGAACTCGTAAACCGAGAACTACCAAAAATGGTTGGTCGGCCGGATGTAAAGCTTTGGCTTGCCACCCTGGAGGATCCGGGTTCAAATCTGGGTCCCACACCTTCAGTTTTTCAGGAGGGGTCCGGGCCCGGCCCGTTGAACCCCATCCTTCAACCATCCGGTGATGACCCCATCATTGGTGATGGCCAGCCCTTTGATGGGCTCTACATTAATATAACTAACCTAACCTAAAATGGTTGAATACTGGTTTATTGTTTACCAAATTTATTTCAAATGTGTCATTCATATCAACGATAATAACAAAAATAAATTTTTAAATTTTGTATAATTTCTATTCATTCATTTGATGACATAAAGATTAACATAACACATATATATTCATAGACAATCGGTAAGGGCAGTAATTCATTCATATATACACAGATATAAGAATGAGTTTGGCACTTTAGGATTATATCAGAAAGAAAATATCACCATAAAACGTTGAGACAACTTTTCGCTTAATTGGGACAATAGCAGAAAAGGAATTTTCAATTTTTGATATGTTTTAGGGTTTTTTTCGAAAGTATGGCAACATTAATTTTCAATTTTTGGTATATTTTAGGGATTTTTCGAAAGTATGGCAACACTGCATACACTAATACTTGTTGTGTGCTTTCTTAAAAAATCCTTATATAAAAATTATAACAATATTTTATTGACTTGTTGTGTGCTTTCTTAAAAAATTCCTTATATAAAAATTATACCACATTTTATTGTACAGGTAATTTTTCAGGTTAAACCTTTCTATAAGACAATACAGATTAACACAATGGAGCGGGTCATTTCTTATCATCTTATGACATACACATCGTCAACACACTGTCGCTGCACTAATTTTATATTAGTGCAGCGACAGTGTGTTTATTATCCATTCTTTAGTAAAATTATAAGTAAATATCCTTATTGGTAAATAATACATAACAATACTGTATTCAGCAACACTAGCATGACAAGAATCAGTTATCTATTCTCATGAGTCCGTAAGTGTTCGTCTACTTAAAAGCCTATTGTTACTGTATCTAGCGATATTCATTTAGGGTGTCAATTTTATTTAAAATTTTTAATTTTTGCCAAGATGTCAAGAAAAGGAGTTACACTTTCAAGTAAAATTGTTTTGCTGGATAAAATTAAAAGCCAGCCATTTAATATATAAAATTGCTTGCTGGATAAAATTAAAAACCAGCCATTTAATACAAGCCATTGTAGACTTGCTTTGCTGGATAAAATTAAAAGCCAACCATTTAATACAAGCCATCATTGGCTGGATAAAATTAAAAGCCAGCCATTTAATACAAGCCATCGTAGACTCCTAATATAACTGATGTACCAAAATCTACCATAGTGTGTTTTCTACAATAAGAAAGCAACTGCGTAAGGAGTGGGCATTACAGAAAGAAATTCCAGGAACATCCAAAAGAAAATAGGAGTGGGCATTACAGAAAGAAATTCCAGGAACATCGCAACTGCGTGAGGAGTGGGCATTACAGAAAAAAATTCCAGGAACATTCTAAAAAAAGTGTGATGGAAAGGATCCAAAAGACGAAAAACCATTAGATCAATGGATTCTATAGTTAGTGGGCAAGTCGTGAATATCAGTGGCCCAGTGTTGAAGAAATCAGAGAAGATCGGTAAAAAACTAATAATTAGATATCTATTTTAATAAATCATTAAAATAGGTACCCAATTATTATTATTTTTTACCTATTATTTATTTACAATACAATTTACATATTTTATTTTAGAATTTATGATTACTTTGTTTAATTGGGACAAAATGGCTTAGTCCCGATGTGTCTCAATTAAGCAGAATCCACTGTATATATAAAATTTATTTGCAGATAACAAAAACAAACGAATATAACACTATTTAGCAGAGCAAACAAGAATTAAACAATAACGTTTTCGATCCATTCTAGGACCATCTTTAGCCGTTAGACTTTAAAACCACAGATAAATAAACATGCGTCACGTGATATGAGCATTAAGCCATTTCCAGACAGAGGAGAGCGCTTCTGGTTCCTGCGTGTTGACGATAATTTCGGATTTTTCTCGGTGTTGAATTTGTAGAGCTTCGGCAAAATAACTTTCGTCGCGGTGATTGACGTGTTGTATAATTTTGACGTCATGACAAAGAATGTCGATGTTATGTTCTAAAGCATGTAGAGCTTCGGCAAAATAACTTTCGTCGCGGTGATTGACGTGTTGTATAATTTTGACGTCGTGACAAAGAATGTCGATGTTATGTTCTAAAGCACGTATAGATAAAGCTGTGGTAGTTGCGCCTTTTAATATACTGTCTTTATGTTCCTTTAACCTTTGGGATAAGTTACGACTAGTGAAGCCGATGTAGTTTTCATTTTTATTGAGATCAATGTTAGCAACAAAATGATGTAGATGCCAAGATTTCTTAGAGGGTTGATGGGGTGCTTATCATTGCATAGGAGATTAAAAATATTATTAAATTTTCTATAGGCTATTTTAAAGTTAATAATACTTTCCACGTCGTGTTTAAGCTTCATTAGTGGAGGAGTTTGGTGCCAGGTGTGGTATACAGAGAGCTGTGTTGGTTGTTCAGCAGAAGTTTTGTGTTGAGAATTTTTGACTTGATCCAGGATATTATTAAGAAAAACGTTGTTGTAGCCATACATCCTATCCTGTTGAAAAATAGTGTTGATCTCGGCGAATCTGTCGTTATAGTGGTTGCAGTGAGTGAAGGAGCATTTAAAGAGGGTTCTAAAAGCGGCAGCTTTGATGGATAAGTTGTCAGACGAAGATTTAAGGATAAATATAGGAGCGTATGTAGGTTTTCTATAGACGGAAGTTCTATATTCAGAGTTATCGATAGTGATGTTGATGTCTAAAACGTGGATGTTGGTTACCCTGTCTTGTTCAAGTTGCAGGCTTAGGCCTAATGTCGGATCGGTCATCATAGTTATAAATTCATTAATGTCTACGTTATCCTGCCATGCAATAAAAATGTTGTCAACATACCTTTTATAGATTTTAATAAGTGGACGGAATCTAGTAATTACTATTTCCTCTTTAAACCAAACTACTAGTTCAGCTAGGGCACCTGCCATGGGGCTGCCCATCGGCACACCTGTATTTTGCTTGTAGAATTTATCTTTATAGGAGAAGTAGGAATGGTGGCAGATTAAAGTACAGATTTCTCGAAAGCAAGAGGCATGTTTATCACTTTCGGGAGGGTGAGTAAGTAACAGTTTATAAAGTTGTATACAGGCTGGTTCGATGATAATTGATGGATATAGGGAGGAAAAATCGAGAACAGTTAAGCGTTCTTCGGGAAATGGTCCCGTTGCAAGCAGACTGTCCAAAAATGATTCGGCAGAAGTAGTTTCGTATGGATAATTATCTAGTTTGGCTCTACACCATTTAGCAAGGGCTTTTTCAAGTAGGAAAGTAGGGGATCTGAATTTTTCTAAAATTGGTCTTGCTTCAATAGGATTTTTATGGAATTTAATATAGGCGAAGAGACGAGGGCAGGCAGGTGCATCCACGATAATATGTTTTAAGAATTTAGGAAGGTCTTTACGATTGGCAAGTCTTCTGACTTTTCGTTGAAGCTCATCAGTAGGATCCTTTTTTAGAAGTATGGATTCTGTATTTTGAATATAATTATCAATTAAAGCATCGTAGGAATGCTTTTTTACAAGAACAGTTTTTTTTGGATTTCTCATCATCTTGTTTGCTCTGCTAAATAACGCTACATTCGTTTGTTTTTGTTATCTTCCAGTATAGCAGAAGTTATGAACATTTTTCGTAATCCAGCTGAGCCAGCTAAAGAACTTAGACAGGTTAGTGTTAAGTTAAGCCAGACCGAGGAAAAGCTTGTTTTCTTACAGCAATGCGCCATTAAGGAAGTCCTACCTATGAGCATCTTCCGTATTAAATTACCCGGTACAAATAAGCACATTGAATTCAACACTAAGCAGAGATGTTTTAAAAAAGCTATCACTGGTACTTGTAGAAAATATTACCTCTACTGTAAGCAAGTTACTGAAAGAACTGAAGTCATCAGAATGCATTTACCTAACCTCCTTAACACCATTATGGATCGCTTTAAAAACATTCAATTCAAACTGTGAGCTAAACTAAAGAAGGGTTATGTCAAAAAATTAAAATGGATTTTCTTCAATCAATTAAGAAACTACAGAAAAACTAATTATAATTCTAATAATGTTGTGGCTTTAGATAATATTACAATTCCTGCCTTTACTAAACTTCTCTTTGATTATGGACTCCTCCATTCCTATCCCAAGCCTTTTAAATGGCAAGAAATAGCTATGCAGCTTGAGCCTTTAATAAAAACAATCCCTGATTATGAAAAAGAGAGACTTAGATGGAAACTGGTCCACAATTATACCAAAAGTAAAACACAACTCAACATCATCTCAAAGAAAAACAGAATCCTGCATACTGCTATGTTTTGTAATTATTTAGTATTAAGTTAGAACTTAGAAAAAGACCTGAGCTCAGGCAGAACTCTGGAATTTGCAGAGTCGCTAACCGTTAGGCTTAGTTAGTATTGACAGTCGTACTAAAACACGACTTTGCATGCTAATTACTTCAAAAAAGTTATTAATGTGAGGAGACACTGACAGGCATGAGCCCTATTTAATAAACTTCTATTTCCTTTGGAAAATAGACTAAAAATTGGACAAGATAAAGAGAAAATTGACATTAATTACTATATGTAAGTTTTTCTCATAACATATCATCAAAAAATTGATGTATGTATAATCTGTTTGAAAAATAACAATTATAATAAATTTTTAATTATTTTAATTTAGCATTTTGTTGTAATAAGTGACATTTATGTTATATATTGAGGAAATAAGTTAAAATTATCAATTGACCAATGTTGTAATATATAATAAAATAATTATTGAAATACAAAAATGTATATAGAGAAAATTTATTTCCTAAATTTTATTATGTAACTGTTCTTTATATATTTCAGGCGAATGTCATTTGTATAGTTTATGCAGTTGATGATGATGATACTATTGATAGGGTAAATAATTATTTTTTAATTTACTTTTTATAATGATACTGTAATAATGTTGCATCTTATGCACATTTAATCTATCCAAATTCAATTATATACTTGACAAAAAGAAAAATTTAGATATATTAGTGGAAATGATTCTAACTTATCATTCTACTCATTCAGCTGCTCTGGAGTGAACATGAGTTGAAAGACATGAATTTTCTGTTCTCTCAAATCAAGTCTTATTCTTTACTGAATGTAATTTTAATGTTTAAAGATATACAGATTATTATATAGGATTGTATAGATTCCTATAGAATATAGAATCACATATATTGTATTTTATTGGCAGTTTAATTTCAAGGATTATTTTGATTATATGTGATTTTTTGATTATATGCAGTTTTAATGTCTAATCTCCAATAAGATGCAACATTAGTGTATAATTTAATTAAGTATACTAAATCATTTTAATTTATTAATATTTTAAAATCTGTTCAAATTTTGCTAGTCTGAACTTAATCTAGAAACTCTGTAACTTTGTGTTTTCATTTGTCAGTATATCAATACTTTTGTAAATAACTTGTTTTCTACAAATTTCTAAACATTTTCCATAACTACTACTTTATAATATGTACAGTCTAGTCCATAAAGTTTTGCAGTCTAGTCCATAAAGTTTTGTCTACTCCTCGTAGGAGCTGTGCTTGCTGGAAGTTGATCAGTTGCACAATCAGGTACTTATCTTCCGATCTAATGTACAGTTCAGTGCAAAAAGTTTTTCCTCTGCCTCGTAGTATGTACAGTTCAGTGCAAAAAGTTTTGCCTACTCCTCGTAGGAGCTGTGGACAGTTCAGTGCAAAAAGTTTTGCCTACTCCTCGTAGGAGCTGTGCTTGCAAAAGTTTTGCCTACTCCTCAAGTCTAGTCCATAAAGTTTTGTCTACTCCTCGTAGGAGCTGTGCTTGCTGGAAGTTGATCAGTTGCACAATCAGGTACTTGTACTGAGAATCAAGTTAGATCAGAATGGACCTGTCCCTTCTGAATGAAAATAGGGTGGCAGGTATATGTGTTAGATGTGCTCGTCACGTGCTTTCTCCTGACAAGAACAAGCGATAGCGGCTCAGCAGTATCATTAAAGCCTCGGTCTACTGTCCCGAATAGACGAGTTCAATTCCGATCTAGAAAAATATTTTTTTTTGTTCTTTATCGCGTTTTCAATTTCGTTTAAAATTTAAACATTGCATATAAAGAACACCACAGATTAAAATGTTTTTCAGACAAATGTGCAATTTGATCTGTTCATTTCAGAAAAAGAAAACTTTTCGTGTTAATTATCCTGTCATCCTATGCTATATTTTAGTTTTTAATAAAATATACAAGAATGTGTATCACCGTTATTTTTACCAAATTTCTTTTGGTAAAATCGTTTAATATTCTGTACTATTGATATGCTTAAAACAGTTTCGGAAAATACAGAAAAATATGAAAACTTTCCTTAAAAATTACCATTTTGGCTATCCATATTTTTGTATATTTAGCTTTACTGTCTCATATTAGTCACTTTTCTCTTACCTTTATCCAATTAGCTCCTCCCGTTTAGAGACACTTTGTTCTAGTTTTTGATTTAATGTTTCCTTTTAATCATTCCCCACCTTCTTCTTAGAATCGTTATTCGAATTATTAAAGTCGCAGGGATAAATATATAATAATAAGGTAACTGTGGGGCAAACGGATACGCTAGTGATATATTTTAGAATATTTCGAATATACTTTGTTAAAACAAATAATAATATTTATTATTATATTCGGTAAGGTCAAAGCTATCGAAGCACTTAACATTTACTTTCCTCAGTAGCACTAAAATTACCTGTTTTAATATCTTAAATATTGCTAATTTCCTTAAATGAAGTCCGTTTGTCCCACAGTTACCTTATATCAAATAAAATTCATGATATTTGTTGTCTTAGATTAATTGAAACAGAAACTCTTAAGTTTGACACTTTTCACTTCCTCTCTGTGTTGAACAATTAACTTTCTAATGCTATTGTCGATTGGTTTGGGCATAACTGTCGTTGGTTATTTATATATACATAAAAAAATTGAGACTCGTAATCCTTTGCACACTCAAAAGAAAGGCTATTAATTTTCACTTCTTGCTTAGCTGTTCACATCAAACGATACTTTTATTGAAATTATCGTCTGCCTCTTTAACTTATTTAAAAGAAATGATATCAATTTCCGTAAGGCACTTTTACCTGACGAACTTTTAAGTTTAACTTTAAGGTAAGATTGTTTTAAATATACTTTAATTAGAATAATATAATCGATTTAATTCAATAGAACATTCGTTTCGTGATTGACGTTAAAAATATTAAAATGCTTCTTCCTGATTGGTGGAAGTGTGGAGCCTTAGGAATTTCCCCATTATATCATAGGCAGCAGTGCAGTAACTTATCTCTTGATTACGCATATAAGTATATCAAAACTGTGCACCATTTGTGTTACATTAATAACAAAATACATTAGTTTATTATTAATAACACAAAATTTCTCTACAGAACAGCCAGAAATTATTTTACTGTCAACATATTTGAGCACGTGACGTAAAACTTATCTATCTCCAACGATAAGGTAAAACCTTAATGGAATCGTCCCACACTAAGCGTGTTCGAATAGACGCCTGGAAAAAGTAATCGCATTGGATTGAAGTAGTGTAAGGAAGCCAAACAACTTTGACCTGCAGGCAAAACTTTATGGACCAGACTGTACATTATTTAATTTCTGTATTTTAGATTAAATATGCACTTTTATTTACAGAATTAAAACAGAAAAAAAAAAGATGTAATTAAAGATATAAATAAATGTATACCTTCATTATGTTTTCCAAATATATAAATCATGTTTTATTTTCCAAAATCTTAAATATACATTGTTGTTATTTGTGTTAATAATAATTGTATTTAACAAAACTTCCGTATTATATTTATCTTTAGTTTGAAGACTAAATGTAAAATATGCAATTTTTGTAAAATGTACATTTGTTGTTCAAATATATTAGCTGTAATAAAATCTATTCCAAAAGACGAATATATATCATTCTTCATTTTATATTGATGTTAAAATATTAAAGTGACACCAAGGCAAAATTTGGAAATGTTTATTAAGAAATTAAAATTTATTATAGATTACAATTTGTAGCATGTATTTTATACATGCTACAAATTATAAATATCAATTTATTTAATATGATGGCACCACATTATAGGGTCTATATGACTTCAAAGAGTACTAATTTTTAATAGTTTCACTTTCTATAAATATTATTTTTATTGTTGATTCTTTTTGAATTACGTTAACATTATCCATACATAATTTAATCTTATAGTAAATCATTTTTCACTTTTAAAACTATTAAAACAATAAATTTTGTTTATAACCACATAGAATTTTAATTGTTTCTAGTTTTTCATAAAACATCAGAATATATAACTTAATCACTATTATTGATAATTCTAATAATGAACATTCTATATCCTTAATAAACTGAAACTCCCAACTTATTCAATAAAAGAACATACTGAAACTGAAATACAGGACCAGGTTTGGTTTCGGTGATGTTTTGTACTTGATGCTTATAGCCATTCTGGATATTAATATATTTTAAACATCTTACTTTCATTTTGTAAGATTTCAGCTGGATGGCTGCATAATAAAGCATTTATTACTTTGTAGAATCTGCAATCAATTCTAAGTCTGATCCTTCAAGTTTCTCAGAAAGGTTCAGTGCTTGGTCTCTTGAACCCTAGCATTCAATCTACTGGTTGATTTCATCATGGGCCAGCCTGTAATGAGATTTAAAAGTATCTGCTACCAAATATATGTCTTATGTGGTTCAGCAACATAATTCAAATCAATCTCCCAACTTATTTTGAGGGGATAAGACTATCACAGGCTAATATAATCTTCTATTATAGATTTAAAACTGTTAAATAGGGAAAATAAATCTTAATAACAGCTCAAATTCAAGCAAAAGATTGATATATTATTTGCTAAAGATTTTTAATCTTAAAGGAGCCATCTTCAATAACATCCAACAAATGACTTACATATAGAAGAAGCAATCTGATTGCTTATTCTATAATCAAGATGTTCTGTAATTAAGATTTATTTTTGTATGAGAAGTGAAAAGAATTTGGATTTTTTATTTGAAGTAAAAGTGTTAGACAGGGAACTAAGGTATTTGTTTACAGTTTATGATTGTATGAAATATAAATTATTTCATAATGTTTATCATATATTAATTTTTATTTTATAGATTACATCACATTGGCTTCCACTGATAAGAGATCATCTAGGAGAGGAACATCATACCCCAGTTGTACTTGTTGGAAATAAAGTGGATTTAGTTGAATACAGTTCTTTAGAGGTATTTAAAAATTTGAATATATCTTAATGTGGAAAATTTTTTTAAACCTTGTTTAATTTAATTTAGAATAAACAACTAAAATTTAGATATATTATCATATCTGCAATAATATAGCAAAAAAATTTGTTTGAATATTTATGATGCTTGTACTTGCTCAAACTTACTGCTTTTTATACAATGTAAATAAGCAGTCAAGCACTATATAGCAGTTTAATTCCAAACGTTTTTAATCAAGAAACAGTTTTGGTTGATAATTACAACCATTTTCAGCTTACAAAAGAACACAAATAATAATGAAAAAGAATACAGAATATTTTATTTTTCTATTTTGAATTTTTCAAAATAGTTATTTATTGCAAATAAAATACAATATTGGACAATAAACTTGAAGGGAAACTTTTTAAGAAAAGATAAACAATAATAATTATAATTAAAAATAATTAATAATCTAGGATTTATATATATTAAATAAAGTTAACATAAAAATCATTATAAGGATAAACATAAGCATGATACAATGCTGGTTATGTATGGTTCCTTTATAAAGCATAATTTCAGACATTAGAAATAAATTCACTCATTTGCTGTTTAATCACATTTTTAAAGACCAATCTTTTGTATAATTTCTGTGGCTTTGTTTATTCTGCCTTGTTTTATATTGAAGCACTTATTTACAACACTGGCCTCATCCCATTCAACTATCAATTTGTGTTCATAAAATCTTTTAATAAGAGCAGTGGATAAATTTCTTATTTCTAAATCTTGTTTATGTTCACATTATGTTTTTAATGTAAATTTTGTTTATTTACATTATGATGCTTGTGTTTATTAAATAAAGCAATATATATATTTCTTATATATATAGGAAAAAATAAATATTTTATAGTACTAGATTGTAAATTGTAAAATTTTTGTCAGAAGATGTCGGTTTTTATGTAAACAAAACGACTGTAATAGTGGAGAAAGCATGGAGAGAAAATAAAATAAACGAAGTTGGTGTGGTGTCCTGGCTGAATCTGGTGTTGTATTCTTTGTCTGTTCTTTTAAAATTTTGTGATAATTGTATATCTTTGTAACCTTACATATATATATTAGTTTATTATATTTTCTGTATTTTTTTAAATAAGTAAAGAGCATTTTTTATATCAAATATTATATAGTATTTAAAACTAGAAATGTATTAAATAATTTAATATATTCTATTTCTAATTATAAATTTCTCATTTTTGATAATTGCAGCCAGATTTATAAAATAATTAACATTTAGTAGAATCTATATTCTATTTTCAATGTACAATATTTATTTTATCCGTTTTCTCATACAAGAAGGAAAGAATTTTTTTAAAATTCATAGATTTCATAAAAAATAATCTGATGATAATGTATCAATGCCAGATATTGGGAAGTACATTTTCTAAAAGAATACAAAGAACTAAATATTCAGTTTAGAATTAATAAAAATAGTTATAACAGCAGTAACTTTGGGATTCATTGCCAAACATTTAATATCTTTTATTATGTTATATATACAGATCATCATATGTATATATAATATGTATTTTGTTTTTGTAATGTCAATGGAATTTTTGTTCTTATGTAAATTATATTCTTAAAATAATTTAATATTTAAAATTTAAAAGTTATTTTTATAAAAGCAAATTCTATTGGGATCAAACTACTGATTGTTCTATTCGAATACATATTATAAGCTAAGGATGACTGTATAGATGGCAAAAAATGTTATTTGAATAAAAATTTTGTGTCACTTCTGTTGTTTAACTTTTATTTTGGAATAGTATATAGTCTGCATTTTCTCTAACAAAATACAAGTTTTATATATTAATTTATTTGCCATAAAATTCTATACCTATTTTGAGAATAATTTTGAAAAAACTTTAAAAATTTTGATTTTCATTTTGAAAAAGGACATCAGCAGAGATAAAATTGAGTAAAGAGGAATAAAATGCAGCTGTGCCACCTTTACAACTTTCATTTTTAAATCTCCAGCGACTTAATGATGATTGTTTTGCTGGGAATTTTCGAAAAAGATTTAAAACATTTTCTACTGTAATTAAATTTTTTTTATATATTGTATAATGAAATATTACCCATTATAGTAATTTTTACCCATTGGTTTTTGAAAAAAAAAAATAAATTTTCAATCTTCCATTCATCATTTAGTCTTCATAGTTTATCATTTAATTGTTATGCAGTCTTCAATGTTCAAATTTTCAAAATTTCTATACTGTTTTTGTTTGTGTATAATAACTTTTGCTGTTCAAATTTTAATTCTTATCTACTGAATAAATAAATATTTTTAAAATATTTATAAAATGAGATTATGTGAATATTTTCTACATTCTTGAATTTTTGTTATGGCTTTAGAATTTTTTTTAAATTGAAATTTTCCTATAAAATGGTATTAATTTGTTTAAAACTATATCTTAAAAGTCTATAAAATAAGATCAGATTATATTCATTTATTGTGTGAGAAATTCAATAGATTACTGTTTGGGTGCCAATTGCAAGGTTTTTTATTTCTAAAATTGCAATAAACTATGAGATATGGCTACAGCAGTCCAAAATATGTTTAGTCAGGACTTTGTAAACTCGAAAATAGATTCAAATTTTAAATCTAATATTATGATCATAAAAAAAAACTACCTGGATGCATCTGAATTCTGGTATGAAAGTGTTAGAATATAGCAAACAAATATATTAATGAAATTAGAACTATTCGATAAATTATCAAAAACAGTTAAATAATAAAGTTAATTTATTCAAATAAATAATACTTAGAATTTATAGAAGAAAAAACCACTTGCTTATAATATACCACTTAAGATCCTAGTTCAGAGTCAATACAGCACTATCAGCAAGTATTAAAGCGTTTTATTACTGCAAAACGTTTTCGGACCTGTCACTGGTCCCTCATCAGTACAACATTTCTTTTAGATAACAGTCTAACATAACTTTACAATCTAAGTTACTACAATCTAACTCTACAATTGTAAAGTTATGTTAGACTGTTATCTAAAAGAAATGTTGTACTGATGAGGGACCGGTGACGGGTCCGAAAACGTTTTGCAGTAATAAAACGCTTTAATACTTGCTGATAGTGCTGTATTGACTCTGAACTAGTA
>AYEL01060193.1:0-92661 GCA_000484575.1 Olivierus martensii | reverse complement strand
TTAAACTAAAAAAGAACAGAAATTGTACGCTTGGATTCCAGAATCAATGTTCTAAAAACGTTATGTAAGAGTTGATAATGGCAGATTAAGCCAAAAGCGCTCCTCTAGTTAAATAAAAAAACAGTTTTAGTAACTTGTTATGACACGGACTGCTTATAACTGCTAACAGGTAAATTTGTATGTAAGTAAATCCCATATAAAGCAGTGAAATACTAGAGCAATAGTACTTACAAATAATTACAATATATGCAGTGTACAATATTATAATTATAGTAATCTTTATTTAATTTTTTAAAACACTATGTTTGAAAAAACATAGTTGTTTAGTTATAGTTGTTATTAAAAAACTGTTAGAACATTGAACACTTATAGTTGTTTGTTGTGGCAGCTGATACATCTCTGAAAAACTGCATCAGTCTTGTCTGCATTGCTTTTTGCCTCAGATGTTCTAAAATCTCAACATAAGGAGCAAATGCATAGGAAGTTAGGAGCCTAAATTTGAGGTGCGTTCAAGCATAGGGTCACATTTTTCTGTTAGATCTGTAGACAATATGAACAGGCTTTTGGCCTATTTGCGATTTGTGGAGTGAGCAGAGATAGGTAATGAGATTTTTCCAACAGATTGACACAGAGACTACATTTGGCAACAAACGATTTTTTTTATTAGAGAGAGAGAGAGATTTACATTGGTAATATGTTTTCACTACTTAGCGGGAGTCTCCGAATAAGTGCAAAAGTGCTGCAGAAATCGATTTTATGGTTACAAATAAATTTTCGCGAATACAGAATCTGTGAATAATGAGAATCAACTGCATTATTATTATTATTATTATTATTATTATTATTATTATAATACCCAATGACAAACTGATTTATTTCTTGTAAAAATAGGGAATAATTTGTCAAATTTGGTGGCGTTCCTTCGCAGTATCGAGAATTGTCGGTAGCGACTGCATTGACGTAATCTATTTCCCAGTATTTTACCTAGACACTCGCTAGTGTGTCGTTCTTCCAATATAAAAAACAGCGGCTCAAAATTTCTGCTTGAGCCGCCGTTTGACTATGGATACCATCAGGTGCGGCTCGTGCATTGGCACTGAGGAACTGAGCACCCCCCAATTTTTCTCGATATATAAATATATTTATTAATTTATTTATATTTGCCGGTAATATTTAATTTTATCATCAACAATCCTATATAATTCTCTCATTTTGTTTAAAAAATAATAAAAATCTTTCTTGTTAGAAGAGCGAAGGACGCTAGCGGCACAGGGTTTACCACAGTGTCTTCCGATCTTATTATAATTATAAAGATTTCCTATAATGTGGTGATATTAAGACTATGGCAGAATTTAAATTTTTCACATTTCTCTAATAAGCATATATAGATACAGTAAGACCCCGCTTAATGCTGCTCCATTTAACGCTGTTTCAATATAATGTGGTTTTTTTCAAATTCAATATATACAGTGGATTCCGCTTAATTGGGACACATCAGGCCAAACCATAAATTGTTTAGTGCTTGTTGAATTATTTGTATTGTTTAAATTATAAAATATTTTATTATTATTATTATTATTATTATTATGAAAAATTGTTAATTCCAAATTTATTCCCATTTGACTAATAATCTATAAATTACTATTGTTTAATGTGAAACATTATAATTTAGTATTATATTAAAATTTTATAACTTTTTGTTTTAAAATTATGGAATTTAAATTTGTAAATATAATATCATAAAAACATATTCTTTTGCCCTTCAACACAATTTAAAGGAAATATTTATGTATTGATTAAAAATAAATATAAAATCTGATTGATGATGCATGTAAATCATGATAGTACACAAATGGAGCAAATACCTTTGTAAAAGAACTTGATGAATAGATCTATCCAAATTGGAATGTGATAGGAATTCTTATTGGTTCATTAACTTTCTTCAGAAGAACATATACTGACAGATGTTACATTTGTGCAATTAGATTAGAGTTCATAATTGATTCATTCCAGAGAAAGTAATAAAATTATTCCTCATTTATTTTCTTCCCTTATAAACTCAAGAAATGAATAGCATTAAACATATAAAAATACAAACAGTTGATCACTTTGTTACTGTTGGTCCACATTAATATGAAGATTTAAATGTACAATGGCTGATTAAAGAACTGCATCATCCCCCGTGTAAATATTGATTATGTCAGGTGTCAGAGTAACCCCATAAAAGCATTTACAGATAGATTCTCTCATTCTGCTGACAATCAGTTTTCCTTTATGTTCCTTCTTTCAAATTCACTTGCAATGGATAATGACATTTTCATTATCCAGCAGTTGATTGCTTTGGGGCAAGGGAGATTTCAAAGTGGAAATGACAGATTGCCATTATAAGTGATAGATAAATGTGCAACATTGAGATATATTTATTACATTAGACACATGTAAAGTTTGTCTATTTACAATATTTGTATAAGGAATATTTGTTAGTATATTAGTTAAAATAAAACATACAATATTTGCTGTTATAAGTTTCTTTAATATTATAATTTCTATAATTGTTGATTTCTGAATATATTCTAAGAATATTTCATTAGATCATATCTAAATTATATAGTACATTTTCAAATATTTTACCTTAATTTTTGTTTAACCATTAAACAATTTTAATTATCTTTTACCATCTTCAAGCAGAGAAATTTATAAATTCTAATTATTATTTTAATATCATAATTATTTATCTTATTTCTATCTTATCTAAGAATTTATTTCTTTTATGATGATAAATTAATTTTATAAGTTTAAGAATAGTTTTTCAAATCATTAAAGAATATAAGAGGGAAATTATCAAAATATTGTAAAATAAATTAATACTTTTATTCAGATATTTCATAAAATTAAAATTATTCATTCTTAAAATTTTAAATCTTTTATAGTAGATTTGCTCCATACATTTGAAATGGATATTAGCATCACATTTCCTATTGTACCTTTGCTTACAGTGATACTAGCATTGGTTGGTAAGTTTAATATTATATTGATACGATTAATGTGTATTGTTATTAATTTTGTAATGCTGTATTAAAAATTTATGAAATTTTTAATTATTCAGGAATGGAAGCTATTATGTCAGAATTCTTTAATAACAACACAACAGCTTTTTATGTTATATTGATTGTATGGATAGCAGATCAGTATGATAGTATTTGCTGTCATACGAATATAACCAAGCGTCATTGGCTAAGGTGTGTTATTACCTTTTTAATTTTTATAGTATAGATACTTTATTACTATAGCATTCAAAAATAAATTATTTTAAAAATACTACAAATAAAATATCTTAATGTTTTTGTTATTTAGTTATGTTATTTAAAATTCAGTTTTCGTTTAATTCCAAGAAATATTACTCAAGACCTCTTTAGCAGTCAAAATTTTTTACTGCTAAAGGGCTCTTGAGTAATATTTCTTGTAGTTTGTATTTGGTGCAGTCTAATTGAACGTTTATCATTTAAATCCTTTCCATTAATATTTTAATATAAATTATTCAGTTTTATTGTGTTATAAATTACATCATTCAAACAAAAACAGATAATACAAATTGCAATTATAAAATATTATAAATGTATTTATGATTAAAATTTTAATACAGTTTCAATATATAGAATATTTTTTTATGGAATTAAATAAATTAGTAATAATTTAAATTCTTAAATTTGACAAAAGTTACAATAAACTTTTGATTAGAATAAAAATTTCAGAATAATAATAAATAAAATTAATCAATTTATTTAATTTTAATAAATATTCACTTCTTTAATACTAATAAAATTGATTCTATTATCTGATTCATCTTTTATTTGTTCAAATCAGTAATGGAAGAGGTAATAGCCATTGGTCTCAATAAACAAAACAACCATTCTTTTTCTTTACAAGACTAATAACCTAAAATATATGTTTATAGTCTGTCTGTTAATTCTAATCTGTTGCTTTGCTGGCATTGTTCTGATTTTATTTTTGTATGACTTAAAACATTTACTATTGAAAACTAAATAATAATACTATATTTTAATGTATGACTTAAGAAATTAATCTAAATTTTGCTTATTACAATATATACATATTTATTATAATTCTCATATATATATAAAATACATTAAAATTATCCTAAATATTTGCTTAGACTATTTATAGGATTGAGTATAAATCAGTATATTGTTATCCTATTAGAACAACTTATAGCTAATCCACAATTTTTCAATAGAACAAAAATTAGATTTTTTTTTATAAATTTCAAAAAATTGTTTATTGAAATTTTTGTATTTATGTTTTCATTTAAGCCTTTTGAATTTGCCTTTTATATTTTTTTATTTGCATTTGTTCAGTTGAATTTTCTTTCTTCTAATATTAAATAGTATGTTTAAATGCTCTAAACATATCTTTAATATCACACCAGTGGCTTCCAAACTGTGGTGCAACCCTTAAGA
Source organism: Olivierus martensii (assembly GCA_000484575.1). Taxonomy (NCBI): domain Eukaryota; kingdom Metazoa; phylum Arthropoda; class Arachnida; order Scorpiones; family Buthidae; genus Olivierus; species Olivierus martensii. The sequence continues at coordinate 88,183 of AYEL01060193.1, read as the reverse complement.
GTAGTAGAAAATTTTCAGTTTGGGAATTTTTTTGTTCCTCATAATCAACCGAATTGACTTTTTTTGCAAAGGGAGCAGAAATTATTTATATCCAAATATTTATATGACTTTCACAAAAAGTTATACAAAAATGATTGATATTCTTAAATACGAAATAGCATTAGTGCAAAAATGTACTTCTGTCTAGTATTCAAATTTGCACTGGGCAATACACCAATGCTCCTGTGGAATTATTCTTTATCCTCATAATACATATCTGTTAATGGAGTTCATAACAGCACTAGTAGCAAGTAACAAAGAAATTTTAATTCTGTAAAACGTTTTTGGACCCCTCATCAGTGCAAGTTTCTTAAGCATAGAACATTCTAAAAAGAACCTAAAACGTTTTACAGAATTAAAATTTCTTTGTTACTTTCTACTAGTGCTGTTATGTACTCCATTATTGTATAAAAGCAAGTGGTTTTTTCCTATATCCTGTACATATCTATTGTTGTATGAGTTGAGAACTATATTTCTTTGAGCATACATATGCATTTAAAAAATTTTGAAGTGTGATTTTAATAAACTTTTAAATTGATATGCAAATTCATGTTATCTTCTGATATGATATCTTCACTTTATTTGCATCAATAGAATATCTGAAAGATATCATTTGCATTACTCTTTACAAACAAAAGATTAATAATTTTTTAATACCTGATTAAATTTCTGATTGATTTTAGATTTTTAACTAGTTACTAGTAGATTGACCTAGTTTTGTTAGTTCAGTCATAAACAAGAATAAACCTTATAATAAGATAAATTTATTTTAATTTATGATACTATAATAAAGAATTATTAAATCAATATAATAAATAAAATCTATGATTTTAAATTTGAAATTTAAATAATTAAAATTATCAATAAACTTTGAATTATGGAAAAATTTTTGTTTTATTATATTGTATTAATTTACTTAAATTAATAGATAATATAAATAGATCTGTTAAAAACTTCTTGACATTAGTATATCTGGTAAAAGGTGGAAGAGTTTTCGTTGGATGATAAAAATAAAATAATAGTATTTTTTATTTTTTTTTGGAATCTTGTACTGTACTGCATATAAATATTAATGTAATATATAGTGTAAGCTATGTCTTAAATCTTCAGTCCGTTACACCAAATATGAGGAAAAATGGATTTTCTGACTATGATGTAACTGAGTTCGCGTATCTTATACTGTATTTACTTATCAATAGACATTGTAAAGTGAAAAGAAAAAATGCGTGATATCCGCTTTAGTCGTAGACAAAACGATTTTGTATTGTTTCTAATAATTTAAAAGCGAGATCAAGATATAACGTTTTCCATGCTAAAATATTTATACAGAAACATGTATATTAAAAGTTGCCACGAAGATTCGAAATCAAAATTTATCCCTCCAGTTAAATTCAATACAATAAAAAATGCATTAGTACTTTTTATATCTTCTGTATTTGTCATAAAAATACTTTTTAGCAATCATTAAAATGGGAAATTCGTAATATTTTTCCTTATATGGTATGGTTAATTGATGAACAATAGAAAAAGTAACCTTACGAGAGGAATAGGCAGAGTCCGATAGTTTAGAGAGCACATTCAGTTTGCTCAGAGTTAATTCAAGGGATTTGTGAAGAGCCACCGTCGTCCGGAAGGAAAAGTGACAGGAGGAGGCGAAAGGACGAACGGCCCCGGGGTCAAGCGGAATTGTCACGGCTCAGACGGTTATTTGATCACAAATGACGTCAGAGCGTCGGACGCAGTTTATTCCCATTAGCCGCTTAGTCGCTCCGTATTACAGCACGTCAAACTCTAATGGAAAAAGATGGCGTCATTTGTTTCGTTATCCAAAGAAACAGATTAAGTCGACTAACCCGATGATTCACTCGCCATTTCCGCTACAGATTCTGTTAATCGCCCAGTCGGACGCCATCTTGTCTTTCTTTGTTGGCTGTTTACTCCCTTAGAGCATTTGGGGTAAACAGACTTGGTATCCCACTAATTTTCTCCCCATTGTTGACCTGGAGAAAAGGCGTCCAAGATGTAGCGGCCCGGACTTTCTCCCTAAGGAATATCCCTTTAATAGCGCATTGGCTTCTCCCTAATTGCAATCGTTGCGCAGAGGACCGCATCACAATGCTCCTTTCTAATCAGTATTTGTCCGAGTTCGAATGCCGATGCAAATTGAGCCTTTCTCAGAGGAGTCGGATGGAACTTGTTTTGGAGTTCCGAAACTGAGAACATCATTCGGGATGTGGATAGAAAGGACAATTCGATAGCTCCAACAGGTTTCTGGATTACAACCGTCGAGAAGAATCTACTATTTTCTCTCTATTCTGTTACATAGGATCTGAGAAGTGGTAGTCATAATTCTATGAAATTGATCCTTCCAGTCACTTTAAGAGAATTCAAAATTCAGTACGAAATAAGGAAATTTCTATATAGAATATGGCCAGATTAGGTTATTAAATTTTTGGCCAACGAAGCCTTGGTATTGTTGGCAGTGGTACGAAAGAGAAAGCGAACATTCATCTCTAGATAGAAAACAGGCTGTCAGGAGAAGGAGAAATAAAAGCGGCAGAAATGGGAGAAACCTTATTTACAAAATAACACGTCCGTGCGCGGCAGTGGGCCCTTGGAACTTTACGGCACTGCACATCCAATATAGTCCCGGTGGAGTGCAGAAATATGTCGAGGCGATGGACCGGCCTGCAACCCGCCGAGACATAAAGTATTTATTGGTGGGGACATCGTCCACGAAACTCTATCCACCGTCATCCGCTAATAACGATTTACTAGGCGCATCTCGGGACAATTACGCGGACGTGTCTGGCCTCGATGATATAGTGCTGCAGGTAACGTCCGCTACTTCTAAATCACTTAGCCTCTCCCTCTTTCTCTCTTGCAGGTTCTTCTATTTGTACTTGTACGCCTTCTACGCTTACGACTGCAGGTTCAACGGGCACTACGGAGGACTGGCGCTGCTTACCTCCTGGTTCTTCATTCAGGTAAGACACCCATCCGTCGCCACTAATTGCTTCTGGAGATTGACTGACTCTGCCCGTCACCGAGGGGGAACGCGCTGGAAATTGTAATTAGGCGCGGCGGATCTGTATTCATTAGGTGACACGTGTCAGTCAGGCCAGAGAGATTAGGCCGGCTAATGTGACAAATGGATGGGTGTAAGGGCGTGTTTTTCTCTAATTTCCTCATCGTTACTCATCCGTCACCATATATCCTGTTTAAAGCATGTTTCCTCTTCCAGCACGCCATGCTGTTCTTCTTCCACCGATACGAGCTTCCAGCCATCATCCAGGCTAGGGCCATCCAGCTTCCTTTGCATAACATCATACTTATCGGCAGGTTGATCGAACAGAGATTACAAGATGATCGACCAGCGGACGAACGTGAACAGGGACCTACCGAAGAAGAGTCTCATCTGTCCTAATTGTAGTTTGATACCTGAAGAGATTATTTAAATAAGTTCTGTACATCTTGTTGAAGAATAAAGTTTATTCTCCTTGTTTTTATTTATTCTTGTCTCCTAGGGGATAAGGTGTCAATTTTTCGTAACCGGGGCAGCTGCGGTACAAAGAAATACGGTTTATTTTAATGTTAGAACCGAGGAAACGTGGTTTCATGCATCAACCTGCAACATCTTCGACACAATAAGTGGCCGCTCCGGTGTATAGCCGGAGGTGGGGAGACTCGTAATGCTTGTCAGGTGTACACTCTATTAACAATCTTCCTCGCGGATTATATATTATCTTTATCGTCTCTCTCCTGCAATCTGTATAGTAGTGGGACGACAGCCGGTCCGGTTCCCAGCGCGCGACAATCCTCCCCCTCGGATTGTTGTTCAGCTTTCGCATATTCGAACCCGTTTCGGATGTGTAATCACTAGGTGACACATTCTTTATATGGTACATCGATCCAGTCTGGTTATTAAGTAGTCTGAGGGATTCTTTGCTTCTCGTGTCAACATTGAAGAGATGGTGGTGTTGACTCGCACAACCGCCTCTAGTTCCTGCGTTTTCCGCTTGGGGGTTCCGACTGTCAGTCACCGGAATCAGACGAACGGATGAATAATTTTGGAAGTCTTACTGACGGAGTATGTAATGAAAATGCACGTTTTTGGCATGCGGCTCACGTCCCTCTATTAGGTCGCCCGAGCGAAGCTACCAAAGTGCAAACTCTGCTTGTTATTGGGCTTTTCCTTTGGGAATTGACGGGCGCCTTCACCATCACGTTGCGGCATCTCGCACCCGTGTCTTTGTTTATACTTTTACTCGAAGATGATGGAAAAAGAAAAATAATTAAAACTTTAATAGATGTTCAACTTAATGGAAGACGTTTGATTAACTAAAGTAGCTAGAGATAATTTTCTTATTGTTTGTTTATATGTATTGCTATAGATTTTACTTCGCCCGGTAAATTGGATTCATCTACTAAATGCTGTAAGATTATTGCTTATTTAGTATAATTAAAACATTCAAAATTTGTTTAACGTATGCTAGAAACAGGAGTACTAACTGGAGTAAAATTACAGAAATTTTAATTTATTAAACATTTTTAAACGATGTAGGCCAAAATGATAGTCTTAATTAAAATTAATAGAGTCAACAATTTAGTAAATTCATTATTTTATTTTATTCTTGTAGCTAAATTTTTGAGTTTGTAAGTGATGCAGTACTATTAATAAAGTTTTAATCAATATTTTGGTTATTTTTAGTATAAAATTTTTGTTCATTTTTCTTATAAAAGTTTTCTTTTTCGCCTAATCTCTATATAAAAGTTTTTTCTAAAAATATATAAAATCGCTTAAAAATTACGACTTCATTAATATATATATTAATTATGGATCTAGCTCTGTTTTAAGAGGGAAAAATTTAGCGTTGGGTAGTCGTAGTGGGTGGCGTTTTAACCGAATAATAATTATTTAGATGCAAAGCGATTATTTAGTCTGAAGTAAAACGAAGAAGTTAATCACTTAACGTTTAATTAACTGCGAGTTAATTAAGAGAGAGAGAACTGTCAGCTTTCTAATTGTTTCACATCACTATATCCCGCTGCTCCTTGCATTATATCCCGTTTTACGAGCATGCAATGACTTATTAACTGATTTTCAATTTTTGCTCTCCGAAATGCTCAGATATTGCCCCAAATTTACGACCGTGCATCTTCCTTTAATTATTTACCTCCACTTAACACATTTTAAATAAGAAATTAGAATTTCAAAATCGGAAAAAGTTACCAAAATTAAAACACCACAATCATATTAAAAATAACGGGTATAAATGCTTCTCTGCTAGTGGACGTTTTGAAAAAAAAAATTTGCTTGAAAGTATATAAGATAACCAATCTTCTCTCTCTTCTATTTAAAAAATTTTTTTATATTTAAAAGTGTTTTATCGAGATGTTGTGCTTGTAACCGGGACAAACGTAAATATGACAAACTGTAGAGTGTGAGAAACTGACATATGGCGAGACTTATCATTAGCCCATCTGGTATATCGGCACTGGTTTTGTTATTATCTCGTCGATCACCCCATCCGGCCTTTCAACAACCATTCTTATCTTTTTAAGAGCTCGCGTATAGATAAATTCATTCTTCATCGTGCACTTTAATCTCAATTATCAATTTTAAAGATTATCCACAGCAGTTTGATAAATCTGAGGTGCGCATTTTAACATCCTTTAGTTCCTCGTTGTTCTTCGTCATCGCGTATCTTAATTATGGGGTCGTACTTTTTTCTCCTCGAACTTTTACTAAGAGTTAACGAAGCTACACCGTCAGAAAAGCTCAGTTGCTTGGTTACAGCACGTGGATATATTCCTCATCCGCCACACTCTGGGAATATTTATATAATTAAATGACTCCCGCCCTTCGTTTAAAATTACAAGAGTAATCAATAGACGAGGATCCGTGTCCCGCCTTGTCATTATTCCCAGAGAAAAAAAAATTCTAATTGTCTCCCTGTCGGCCTACTGAAGGACGTTTCTTAATGGTCGCCTGGGCTCGAAATAAGTTTGAGTATAGATATCGATGACGCAATTAGCATCTGGCAAAATCTATTTAAAAATAGGCCTAAAATGTATGTATAAGTTACGTGCATATGCGCGTACAAATTTTCCAGATGCGAGACCGGACGTTGGCACTAGTTTGATCAATATCGGGACTACTCCCTTCACTAGATATCGTGAAAATTTATATAAAATTCTATATTGAAAATATGAAAGATCCACTTAAATGACAGTTTAGTCATAAGTTTGGAACTTTGTTTCATCGTTGCCCGCTAAGGAAAGCGAACTGAAGAGGGATGTACGCGTCTATACCAGGCGAGCGAAGGTGACAATCCGAAAATCGAGTTACTCGATATGATCAAAAAAGAATTTAACGAAAGCTCTTCTTTCCCATCCGTATCGTTTAAGGTCACGACCGGGGGAACCAATGAGGCGTTATCTTTAATTAACACCATGTCTTTCCGCCTCAGCTTCCTTACGTCGGGGGTTGTCATCGCCGACACGCTTGGCCTACTCCGTCACGTGACATCGACGGCCGTTGGGAAGGAGCATCGATCCTGAGGAAAAGCTATAAAAACCCAGTTGGAAAGTCAGATTTTGGCGAATGGGTGTGGGTGTCTGTGTATTTATTTAATTAAACTCACCCGTACGCCCCCCATATGGTCGAGCGGAGAGACCAATACGCGTTTCATTAAGTTCAGTCCCATCGCTGTCATTACCTTATGGAAGGGGCAGTCGGTGCATCAATATTTGTTGCGGTGAGCCGAAGTATTATTATTGGCGGACCGCCACTCTGCTAAATCATCCTGTGTGTGTGTCCCCAGGGGCAGTTCCCGTTGCTTGTCACAGCCAGACGCGACTTGTCGGTGGGTTTCGGCCGCCTTTTCGCCTTCATTAATTACATCGATATTCTTATCCGTTCGGGTCAAGATTTCTCGGAAAGTAAACATTTTTTGTTTAACCGTCGATCTTTGTCGTTTCTCAATTAATATATGGTTTCCTCGTCAGATTGCGCATGTGTCGTTTTAAATTCGAATTTTTAATCACGACGGCAATAGTTAAAATTTTTCAAATAATCATGTTTTCATAGTTTTAACTAAATTAATTTAGACATCATAATTATCATTATTAAATATTAATGAAATATATCCGAAAACTTTAAATTAAAATTGAATATGAAAAAACGGAGAAATAGTTGCTGCGCATGCGCATTCGAGATACGTACGGTATTATCATTATTAAATATTAATGAAATATATCCGAAAACTTTAAATTAAAATTGAATATGGAAAAACGGAGAAATAGTTGCTGCGCATGCGCATTCGAGATCCATACGGCAGCAGACGACAATCCTACTAATTTCGGAAGATTGTAAATTTTAATCATCATCATGATTACATGAAGTCTGTTAAAAATTTGTTCATTTTTAACAGACTTCATGTAAGGTTGTGTGTTGTTTATTTTTGATCAGATAAGTTATAAAAATATAAGATGATAGAAAAATAAGTTTCGACTGCGTAATTTTCATAAGAACTTTCCTAACATAAAGATAGACTTATCGTTAATATTTAGGCTAATCTAATTATATATGTAGAACTTAAAAATTTGATGCATTGTGTTTACATGCACCAAAGAATCTTAATTCAACTCTATGGAGCCGGATTAAGATTCTTTAAAATGTCATGTAGCCACAAAAATTTTTTAAACTACAAAATTGTTCAATAATTTTTATTCTGCTTTTGGGATTCCTAAGCATATGCCTATTATACCCAGTGGTGTAGTGGGGCTGGAAAGTCGTTCCGGAATTTTTTTTTTTCACGATCGTAACGTGTACCGGTACAATTTGTTAAAATACATCTGTCATAATATATCTGAGCTTAATAAAACTAATTATATGCAATTATTAACTCTTAACTTCATAACTTCAAATTAAAAATAAAACGTCTAAAATATATTATTTTTAATGAAAGTCTTCATCAGCAATACATTGTACACCTAGGGACTTATTAAACTACACATAGCAGTATGCCTAAATATTTCATTACTCTGTCACTCACAACTCTGCATACTTTATTCTGACCCCTTCTGTATACATGTATAATTCTTCTATATATGTATAAGTAGCATTCGGTACTTCCTTTTTTAGCACTACACCATGATTATACCTATTGAATAATTTGGCCCTGACTTTAAACCTATATTTCGGAACAAAGTCAAAACTAGATCTGTTACGAATTCATAAAATATAGTATCCTGTAAGTTATTCGTCCAACGAAATATATCAAATGAGATCTTAACTTAACTAATAATTCCTCCTTAATTATTAAATTTCATTTTTTAAGCCATATTTGCCATTATCCAATATTTTATGAATCCGTAAGTTGGATACCGGATGATTGTATTTTTTTATTAAAAGATTATTTTGAACGAAACTCATATTCAGCTTCTGAACAGAAGAAGATTGAATTAATTACCTGAATAGATGATGATTATATATATAGTTATCAATTTTGATTAGATTTACTCATGAATTATTAAAACCAATTCTAATAGGCCTATACTAAATTTGAGCGTCCGTTATTCCGTGAAAATGGCAATTTGTTTACTGTACTTATTTTAAAAGAAAAATTTATATAAAACTTTGTCACAGTGTAGACCTAGTTAAGGCTAGAATCCATTTAATTGCATTGAGTAATTCTTCGAATACAGATGAGAATCGGTTATGTATGTGGCGCTTTGCAGACTGGTCATAATTGATCGGAGATGTTATCCTTTAAGAATATTAATTAAGTTTATGTAAGCAATTTTTCACGATTACATCTATATCCAGAAAAATATTATTCTAGAAAAGTTGTTTTTTTATGATTATTATTGAATTTAATGTGTATTTTGGGGGCACTTATTTTTCATAATGTTAGCAGTTGTGCGAGTTTTTATTTGTATCCAGAAACAAACAAGAGTTGACGCGACAAAAATAACAAATAAATACTTGAGATTATCTAGAAATGTGTGTCTAATTTGTAGATTCCTGAAATAAATCATTTCGTGATGAGCAAGATATTCTAAGCTTGATTATTCAAAGAATTCGATTGATTAGTCAACTATCACTACTATATGAATTAGCCAACCGATCTGCGTTTTTTTTCTTTTCTATCCATTCGTCCCACTACTAAATCAATCGTATCTTGACACCTACTCTCTTAATGGCAGTAGATTTCCCAGAAAAGAATATCGTTAATAGGCTGATGGAAAAAGGAAAAATGATAACTTTATTCTATAGAATAAGTATATTCGACTACTGAATTTATATAAAAAATAATTTATCTTTCCTATAAAATTTTTAATTATATGTTGGCATAAATAAGCTGCTCTTTTAATCTCCTTAACAGAATCTACACCACTGAGTTTATCAGAGAGCATTTTTTAATTGTTAACATTAAAGAATAGAGAAAGAATTAACGTGAAAAAAATTATATTTTCAATCTTTATATTTGATACTGTATTTTGAACGTAAAGATAGAAGACGAAGAGGCAAAAAAAAAAAAACAAGATTCGTCTTTTAGAGAATAGATATCCAGTAATGGGATTAATGCTATTACATATTAATGTTTCGAAATTAGATATGTATAAAGACCTGGTATTGTATCGGATTTCGATTCGGAAGTTATCAAATTCTATTATGACAAACAACTGCTTCATTAGTTTGTTGCAATCACGGAAACCGTCCATAACTGGGCTACTCGTATCTATTTTTCTACTGTAATTAGTCACTACGGCTAATAGATAGATTTATAGGCTTAAGAACGTATTTAGAGTAAATTGAAAGATGATAAGATATTATTTCGTACAATTCATTTATAGTTAAATATTTATAGAAACGATTCAGGTCAATTACTAAAATTAAAACGACAAAATTTTTATTGCAAATCGCACTTTTCGTAATGATAGACATGATATTAATCATTATTGTTACAAACATATTTTCGGATTTCGTTCTTTTTAATTATCTTCGTAAACAGGAAAAATTAAGGTCTCGAAAGAATTTCAAAATTACTTAGCCCAAGAATAATTTTATGGTAAACGAAAATTTTTACTGATATTGGAGAAAAAAAATGTTTGTTTTAAGAATGTAAAGCAATCTTAGATGTAAGTGGTAGAGTTAGTAAGGATTGAGAAGATTCTAGTTAGGATGTTCACTGATAGTGAAGAATATTTTATTCATACGAATTTTCGATAAAAGTTTACTGAAAAGATAGACCACTTAAACCTTTAAAAGAGAAATCTTTAATTACGGGTGTCATTCGATATTCATTAGGCCCGTATAAAATGAAAAGATTAGGTCGAGTGACTAATTTCTCATACTTCTAACTTGTCTAACACTTTTAAGATCACCAAAATTATGCAACATCTTTATAACTTAATAAACAGAGTTTTTAATTAGCATCACAATAAATTTAATCCGTTCTAATCTCAATTACGTTACGTTCTAATTTCACATAGTTAAATTGTTTTACTAATAAAATTAACCTGAACGTAATTTCTAAATTACGTTACGTTCTAATTTCACATAGTTAAATTGTTTTACTAATAAAATTAACCTGAACTTAATTTCTTTTTTTTTTTTTTTTACTCTGTTGTAATGATAAATTTTATGTAGTTACAAAATTCGGATTCTACTAAAAAAACTACAATTCGAATCTGTTAATAATATGTAAAGTTGTAAAATGTGTCTCTGAATAGGATATAACTTTTATTCTGTATATATTCGCGTAATTCGAGAAAAATCTCGTAAATCAATGTTTGTCCATTGGTAAAAGAGAAATACTTAAGATATAAAAATATGGCTTGGAATTCACAATAATAGACTCATAAATGTTATGTGAAAATATTGGAATGCACCCCAAACTGCGCTTTCAAATAAACGTCATTGCTGGTCAAGTTTATAGCTAGCCTGGTTGTCAAGCCTGTCTTCAAACGGTCGACACACTGTTTTATACTCACCCCTAGACAATAAGTAACTCGCCGATCTCGGTTATAAAGTACTACACTCCGGAAGTTCAGCTTTGTCTCGATTCTGCTTCCCTTTTTTCCGGATAAATAAGTAGAATGTTTCTTTATAGATGTTGCCGGTCGCTAAATTGTCTCTTAATGGATTAACGCCATCGATTTACATTTGAAAAAACTGCTGTTCCGATTGGTCAGTCTGGAAACAAGATCTGTTTTTTTTTTTTTTTTTTTTTTTTTTTTTTTTTTTTTTTTTTTTTTGTTTTTTTTTTTTTTTTTTTTTAACTACTAGCCGAATTCGATTTCGTGAATGGTTTAGAAGAGCGAAATCTGCAGAGCGAATTAATAATATAAATTTAATGTTTATATGCAGAAAAAAATTTATATAATTTTATTTGAGAAATTAACCGCGAAAAGAGCGTTAAAATTTCCAATTAAGCAATAAATTTAGAATTTGGCTATTAATGGGCTATAAATAAATAGAAAATCGTTAATCGTCGAAACGGAATGATGATTAATTATTCGATTTTTTTTTAATCGATTTAATCGGATGACGGTTTACAATTATACTCTTTTCTTATTAGATCGTTTTTACAATTTTCGTCAAAATTATAAATTATTAAAAGACAGTAAAGGGAAAAAAAAAATAATGATAAATTAATTCGTGGATAAAATAAAATCCTATTAAAGACAGGTTTAAAAATGTATGGACGATAAGGAAAGGATAATGTATAAATGCAGAATTTAATCTTATTATTTACCGAATTTCACGTCATTAAAAGGTTTTTATCTAATACTCTCCCCCGGGTATTAAAAGAATAACAGCGCCAATATACAGTGATGTTTTATTCAAGATTGTTTCCTCATTTTAATAAAATAAAAAAGAAATAAAAAAAAAGAGGTTAAATAATTTTCGTCGCACTTTGGGTCTCGTCTTAAAACCAAGATAATCGAGTGAGTAATTATCTAGATAAAGCAGATTATCCTTCGTCCGATCGTTTAAAAATTCGTTCTTTTGTTTGAAAGGAGAGCTGGTAAGGTTTCCAGAGAGATTTCTAAATGGAGGAAGTGTAGATTGTTGCAGTCAGTACGTCCACTCGACTGCAATCTCGCTTGTGTTTTGTCCTGTGGGAATAGACAGCCTGCTGAAACATCAAAGTAAGCCAGGTCTTAGACCATCACCTCCTTGCGGGCAAGATTAGATCGGAGATAATGAGTAAACTGCATTAGTGGCACATCCGATGGAGACAAGACGATGCCGGGGAAAACTTATCGTTTCAGATGTAAGTTTTAATAGATTCGAGTGCGGACGTCTTCGGTTCATAATAAATCAACAAATGCGTCGTTTAATGCCGCCGTTAAGTAAATAAGCTCTCCATATTTTCCACACGTCCTCTTTATAGTATTTACGCAAATTGAAGGGAACTTAGAATGGTTTCTGCTTTCGTTTTCTCTTTTGAAAACTTCCAAAGCCACGCGTCATTGGCTCGCGTATTTCCGTCAGCGTATAACGAGACGGAGCAACGAATTGGGCGGAGGAACGACACGATTTATTTCGGAAGGAAAAGAGGAAAAGCAGAGAGAGCCCCGTAGGATTAAATAGGAAGGCGCGATTGGTGACGTAGGAAAACGAAAGAAGATGACGCGGACGGAGTGTTAATATCGCAGCTACAGTTTCTCTTAAGTCCTCGGGCGATGTTTGCCGGAGGAGGTCTAGGCCGTCTAATCTCCGTATAATTAAATTTAAATCTCTCTCGGGACGTACCACCATTCGAACTAGTGGTCCACCCGGTCCATCCGCACAAATAAACAACCGCCTTAATTTAGGTCGATTGGCTTAATCGCGCACCCGTCTCTAGATCCCGCGCAAACAAAATCCACAATTTGAACGTTGTTAATCATTTTCGGACGACATTAAACAACACAACATTAATCAATTGGCCGTAATACGACCACAAATTTATTTCTCCAAACTTTGACAATTACATCCGGCCCGTCGCCTCTTTCTGTGACGTCACTGCATCTAAAAAGAAGAGAGAAAAAAAAAGATATTTTAAATAGCATAAAAAACTTGGAAGTGTAAATCAGCACGAAAAACAAAATTATTATGTAAGATATATGAAAAATAAGAAACTGCTAACAAAAAAAAAAAAAAAAAAAGAGGAAGAGAAAAAAGAGAGAGAGAGAGAGAGAAAAGCTTATAAATTTATTAAAATATATCTAGCCGCCTATAAAGGAAGATAAAGAAAAGGCCAATATTACGGGGACGCATCGATTGAAGTCTGGCTCGGAACGGTGGGGTGTCAAATAAATATTGGTAATTTACTCGCTCTACTTAATATCCCGGTTTTTGCCGGGTTCTCTGCCTCTACTAACTTACATAAAACATCCGAAATACCCGGGGCCGTCCCGTCTTCTACTTACTCTCTCTTCCTCTTTCTCTCTATCGTTTAATGTGGATTTTTACTAAGGCCGTCCGGCACATCTCGGGTCCCTAATGTTTCCTCAACCCGCACCAGTACGGGTTTCGCGTCGCGACCGCTTAACAGGGGGTGGTTCCCGCTGCGCGGTCGATTCCGCCAGCTCGTTCCAGACTCTAATGGAGACAACTGGTATTGGCAAGGCTCCTTATCGATCGACGCAGCAACAGGAGAGAGAGAGAGAGAGAGAGAGTTTCTTTCGTCCAACAAGTGGTAACCTGTTGAAAATATCCGAGACCGTATCTCTTTACAAGGCGAACGGCGGGTGACCCGAACGTACCTGTATGTGACACGGACACTGAAGTCCCAATGGAGAATAGGACGATCTCCCGCGTCTACGCGGGATCGCTTTCTTGTCTGATGTGTCAAAACATCCTGTGCCAGGTTTTCTCTAATTCTCAATAAAAGAATTCCACGTCTGTTTATCCTATCTTTATCCTTCGCAGTTCAATTTAGTTTTAATCGCCGCGCTACTAATCATAGCGTCGACGCGACTAATCTACTAACGTCAGAGTAAAGCGTCGACGTGTCGCACGCTTTATTATTTCCGTTTCATAATGGTTACGTATCCGTTTCATATACTCTCTAATTGTGATTTACAACTTGATTAAAACTACGATTATTTTTTTTTGTCGGCAGTATTTCGAACTTAAACTGTTTTAGCGCGGGACCATTCGCCCTCCTAAGAGTTAACAAGGTAGAAATAACGGTCCGTCGCTGTTTGTACGACGATAACGTCGAATATACCGACCGCGGTTAGATTTAACCGCGAAAAAGTCAATCTAGCGTGAACAGTTCGCTTCTTTTTTCTCGCTTGCCAAACCAGCAATCCGGGAATATAAATGCGCGCTTGACAAATGCCGCTGCACTTAATCAACATCCGCCCGCCATCTGTCGGGATCGAGCGGAAACAGTTTTACGCGATTTAATATTAAATCTCTCGCTTTTTTTCTCTTTCTCTCTCTCTCTCTCTCTTTTAAAAGTATCGCACCTCTCGCGCGTCCATTTTTAAAAGCTCAGCCGGGTGGTCGCTGCTGGAAATAAATTTCACTAACTTTTGCTTTTAAAAACTGACTTGAAAATGTAACCCGGGGTTAAGTTTGAATATGATTAATGATTTTGGACATTTAAACGCGTGGTTGGTCAAAAGTGTTTCCTTGTAACTAGGTCAACATGCTGTGTTTTCTACTGATCCCACACGCTAACGATTTTTCCGACGTTTAAAGAGGACACGGAGGAGGTTTTTGGCAGACCCCAAAGAGAAAGAACGTTTTCCATCAGATGCAAGACAAGATTTTTCAAGATCGCATCTTGAAAAATGTTTCGAGATGTGACGCTTCAAGGAACGTTTTCAAGATATCATTTTTCAAGATCGCATCTCGGATAGTATAGTTTGCGATTATTTCACATTTTACAATTTCCCGGTTTCTTTCTAAAAACCAATATTTGCATAGGGAATATGATAAATATTACAAAGTTCTGTCGTGGGTCTCTCTCTCTCTCTCTCCTTAAAAAGAAAAAATGATTAAACTTCCAAAATACCACTCTTAATGGATTAGGGATGGGGAAGACAAATTAAACTCGAACAAAAAGAGAGGAGAGGTTCGATTAGACATTTTGGCATTCCTGGAATATTTTGGTGAAGAGGAAGATTAACAAAGAATCAGGTGCGACTTGGCCTCCTCGCAAGCGCTCTTTAATGTCTAAACTGCTTTTCCTCCCTCTCTAAGGAATTCCGAAAGCTATTTATAAGGCTAAAAATGGAACCGGATTATTGGTGTATTATACGCTTTACCATCCAAAAAATCGCATATAAATTTGCTTGCAATTTTTGCTAAACTTTTGAGACACTTTTGATGCGTCAAATGTTGCAACTACCTAACATAAAAAGGATATTTAACTTAAAATTAAAATTGTTATTATTTTAGGTGGTAAAAACATGATAAAAGTTAATAATTCGGAGGCTTAAACTAAATTATTTCCTTTATACTTTTACCACTAGATGGAGACTCTTTAACTTGTTTAAGCGAATCTTATTTGGACAGGTTTGTGCCTCTCGGGACGAGCGGTGCTCTTCCACATAACGAGATAAAGTAGGATTCTAAATTATATTGTGGCAATTGGCAGGCCAAGTCGAATCGACCCGCAGTCGCATCGAAGTCGAATTAAATATAATGATAATCAACCCATTCACTCGTCGATGTTAACCATTGTCTCGCTTAATGGCGAAATATGTATTAAACTGCGGTGCGGACACGTTGTAAAGAAAAATGTGTACACAGCCCTGTAGCAGGCTGAAGAACCTCATCTTGTTTTCTTTGCTCCTTCTCACAACCCCACTGGAGTATGATGAAATGTCCTCGGGCCTATTAGCTAATGAAGATTGTGTTTCGCTGATTTTTTTCCCATTTGTTGAAAGAAAAAGTTTAATTTTTTTTTTTTCCTTCTTTTTTTTCCCTACATGCCGATCGATTTTTTTTCGGGGGTAATTGCTATATCTGAACCCGAAAAACGAGGAACGGAGAAAAAACTAACGCGGGAGATGATGATAAAGTAGAGAAAGCTTGCAGCTTTCTATCTCTCTGTGTGTGTATGTCTCTGATCTTTGGCCCCAGGCGAGGCGGAAGTCCACCAAAACGGATGTTACGTTAACACTCCAACTTGGACTAAAGTGATATTCGCCGATATTGTGGTAAATCCAAGCTAAAGCTGCGTTATCGAGACTTCGTTGTCTTTTCGTTTTGCCTGTTATTACTTCAGAAGCTACCGTTTATCGTCCGAATTTCCTCACCACTCGTCTGTTTATGTTCGCACGAAACTGTTTCTGTTCTTTATTTAACTTGATCTGGATCATTAAAGAATAGAAATTGATTTTCTTCAGTAATTCTTAGTTTTAAATATAAATTCTAACAGTTTTTATTACAGTTAATTTAATGCTAACTAGGCCTACTGTAACATGAACTGTGTAACAAATTTTTCCATTTAATTGTTAATATAAACCTTTTAATACTTCTCAATACATGTATTTGGTAACAATATTTTTTCCAAGTCCTTCAGAATAAAGGGTAATTTTTAGAGAGAACAATGCACATCCTTTATAACACTACGGAAGAGAGGAAGAGGCCAAACTGATGATGATGGTATACAACATGACTTGCAGATTTATAAACCAGAAACCTGTAAAACACGCACGGGATATGTAGAGTATTTGAAAAATTGTTGGATACAGGTAAAGTTAACATTCACTGGCGAACAATGTTACTCTGTTCGCTTCAAAGCAGAACTATAAGGGAATATTGAAAGGTAAAAGGGAATTTCACCTTTAATTATAGATTAAAATCTGCCAATTTTTTAAGTGCCATTAATCATAACAAAAAATTAAACATTTTCCCGTTTATGTGACTGTCTAGGCCTAAGATTATTTCGATATTCCTAGGCGTTATAAGGCAGTTTAAGTGAGTTCCAACTTGTTAGTAAGCATATTGAAGCCTACAACGTGTTAATTTAGTTGCAAAACGTGAATTTAAATTATAAATTTCGTAATTTTCGCGTTAACTCTCGTAAGTCGTCCATTCAACCTACCGAAATTTCTGAAGTCTTTCCAGAAAACAATAGGGAAAAAATAAAAACGAGACTTATGAAAAACGCAACAAAACCGGATGTTTGAATAGTTTAAAATGGAGAAAAAAAATTTTTTTTTGCTTACTCTTTCTTTATTAAACAGGTATTAGTGTTGAAACAGGTCGAGTATGTTTCGTTTTGCCGAACGAAAAAGATTCGAGCTATAATCGACGAGCGAGTTAAAAACAACACAAGATTAATTAAAAATTTAATAACAATCCGGATTTCTCCTTTAAGATTATTTGCCGGTTCGCAGTTCTAAGATAAACAAAATAATTATATAATGGAACCGTTAAAAATAAACTTTAACTATTAAGTAAGACAACAAGAGTTATTTTAATCCGAAAATTGGAGTTTTATATACTAGAAAACGAGAGAGAGAAATCGTATATATTAATAGGCAAACGTGGCTGGTTGGATATCCCTTTTGAAAACGAACCACTGTACCGATTCCTATAAGTAGGATATCATTAAATAGGATATCTTAATCCTTGGATTTCTGCGACAGCCATATTTTTTTATTAAATAAATTTAAAAATTAAATTAAAATTGTAGTTCTTCTAAAAAAGATAAAATTCGTAGGTGGCATTGCAATCTATTAATGGCTGCCATCTGATGATTCCGTATAAGTATTTGTAGTTTTTTTTTAATGATACTCCAAGTTATAAAATTAAATCACGATTTGCGTTCATTTATACGTGCGGGTAATATCTAGTAATAATAATAATTACGATAATAACAACAATAAAGTTCGAGCAGCCCGCTTGAGTAGTTGATCTACTACCTGATTTAATAAGCTTGACAACTTGCGCCCGATAAATCCGTATTTGCAAGTTAATCCGTATTGGATTAGTGCATTTGACATGCTGGTGTAATGTCCAGCCAGAGATGCTATCTGACACGTCAGTTTATCTCCCATTAAGACAGTCCAACAAGTTTGTCAACCGACCCAAAATTTAAAAAAAAAAGCACAAAAAAAATAATTCTAGTGGATCCATTAGAAGAAGAGGAGGAGGAAAATCAGGAAGCTGAGGTCGTCTCTAGTCTAGGAAAGTAATAAGACAGAATATAGTTAATTTATTCATCTTCACAATCAATCATCTTCCTAATACCTACACAGGAGAAAGACTAATGACGTCGTTTATTGAATTGTCACAAGAAATAACATATTTTGTCGTGACAAGGCAATTTTTTTTCACTAAACCGTCCATTATCAATTTTTATTATCATCTGGCTAGCATAATTGATTAATGTACCGTTAAGTAATTACGGATAAAGTTTTATTAAAAGCTCGGAATTTATGGACCAACGATACTCTTATCATCCGACATCACTGATACCTTCGGGGTAATATCAATGGTGGAAATATCATAGTGATAATTAAAGCCGGTATTTGTCTTTCTACGGGGATAATGGATACCAAAGATTGCATTCAAGGCATTTTTTGATTCATATAGATCGAACACGCGATCCTGAAACATCCCAGAGGATTCGACTAGAATGGAGTAAAAGTACAGATACATCATCTCCGAATGTCGGTTCTGGTCAAAAAATGGTAACTAATCCTGCAATGGAGTAAAAGTACAGATACATCATCTCCGAATGTCGGTTCTGGTCAAAAAATGGTAATTTGCACCGAATTGTTACTGTACCGAACTGTTACTTAACTATGGAAATGCGGTGGGGTATCGGGTATAGTGATGCGATATGGAAATCTGCTAAATGAATCGATGCAAAGAGACATTAAATATGGATAATATTACAGATAAGACAATAGATGGAAGAGGAGCAGGAGATCGACCGTTTGGAAACAAACCAGACACGAAGAAAAGGAACATCATCGAAGAATGAAAGGATTGCAATGCAGTAAATGCGTTCTATCAGATGAAAAATTTCTCCAATTTTTATAAGAGGTTGAAAAACATAGCGGTTCTCTCCACAAATCTACCGTTTCTCGTAAATTTTAAAGTCGTTTTTTACTTTCTTTTCCGGTTAGGTTAGCACTACTTAAATAATATAACGTTTGTTAGATCTTCGATAAAGAAAAAAACAAAAACATACAAACGGACGACTGGTTAATACAATGGACATAAACGCTTCCATTATCAGATATATTTTTGGACCGAATGGTTATTAATGGACCATTCAATGTTTGCCCGTTAATTACCAGATTAGTTTTAATGTTAAATTAGCAAATCAGATAGAGAGCAATCGTCGTCAGGTGATAACAATATTCATTTCCGCCTTTGGAAAATTAAACGACCGCCATTATCTCTCTTCTATGATTCGAAACGATTAAAAAGGAAAAAATTTTGTGTGTGTAAAATCTCGTTCGTCTTTCTCCAATGATCATTCTGAAGCTGTTCACCTTCGGAAAACTGTCTAATCGCGGAAATGACGCAAAAATGGGTGCTGCTCGATTAAACCGATGTGATATGGTGATAAT
This sequence comes from Olivierus martensii, assembly GCA_000484575.1. NCBI lineage: Eukaryota > Metazoa > Arthropoda > Arachnida > Scorpiones > Buthidae > Olivierus > Olivierus martensii. The sequence goes on along the minus strand of AYEL01060193.1, from coordinate 68,590 downwards.
ATTAAGAACTGATGGCAAACAAAATGCCAGCTGATCTCTCCCAATCGAGTGATAAAAAATCGAATAATCGGTTGATCTTTTAACTGAAAACCACGCAATTAATCGGAAATAAAGTAAAAATGGGTGCTGCTCGATTATGTGGTATAGGGATAATATTAAGAACGGATGGGAAGCAAAATGCCAATTGATCTCTCAGTCGAGTGATGAAAAATCGAATAACCGGTTGATCTTTTAACTGAAAACCATGCAATTAATCGTTCTTTAACCGAATGAATATAATATTAATTATACTTTAACTGAAAGAGAGAAAAAACAATCTGGAGGATCTTAAAAACTGGAAACAAAATAGCAGCCTTGCGTGGAAAGCTCTCTAAAAACCCCTTAAAGTTGTATTTTCTATGAGAAAAATTTTGTGTGGGTGACGTTGAATGGTAGATGTTTGAGGAACACTAGAAATTAATAGCTGGTGTGTAAGTAAAATAGAGTTTAAATTACAGTAAACATCATTTTAAATCCATTCATACGAACAGAAAAATTAACGAGATATTCAAACTTTAGAATCATTTTTAATGTCCGATATCATGGACTCTTTCATACAATCCCGTTCATTAGTTTCCATTCAAACTTTTAAAATCGTTTGATTCTGATGTGGGTGCAGTTTATAATGTACAGTAAGCTATACACACATACACTAGAAGACGCCTTCTTAATTTCGTTCTCTTTGAGCTTCTTCTTTTCAAAAGAGTACAAAACGCCTTTTGTGCAAACAGCATTGTATGGAATGCCGCTCGATCAATTTGCCAAGTAATTGAGAGATGACAAAAAAAGGAGAGAGAGATGGAAATAAAAATGTGGGTGTGACTCAAACCGCTTTTTGATTCCGCATCACGCAGTTTAAAAGCGATTCCACTCTTCTTTAACTCGCTCCCGAAAAGCAAACTTTGTAGACAAATTATAGCAGAAAAGTATATAATTTGTTCTATCGCAAATTTCGTGTATAAAAAAATAGAAAAAATTAAAAAGAAATAAGGTGGGCATCTAAATGAAAGAGCGAGAGAGAGAGAGAGAGAGAACGACGAAGGTACAGGGGTGCAGAGTTTAATTAAAATCGAAAACTTTGTAAAACGTTTAGGTTGTGCAGAAGTTAGTTGCTGACGATGTGTAGTGCCCTGCCTATCGATTTTGCTCGTTTATGAAGCATTAATGTATGTTTGTGGTTTATACGGAATCCCAGCACGCTGCCTAGAATAATTTTATTTTTAAAAATCGTTTTTTTAAGAACATTAACGCAAATACTGTTATTAAACAAAAACACGTTTTTTTTTCCCTCCTTCATTTTTATAACGTCGGAAATATATATTTATATATTTAATTGATGGTTAATCTATAAAATTTACTATTGGTTAAAATACTTAATAAGGAACATAAACATGTTTTTAAATATCGCCAAGAGGTAAAGCATATGCCGACATTTAACAGACATATGGGAATTAAGAGCGTCCTATGGCGCCGAGTTTCGTCTTGTGCTTTATTGGCACAGGCGCCGTCTACATAACTGAATTTTTTTTTATTTATTTATTCCAAAATGATGGGAATAATGCGTCACACCATTCAAGCTCTCCTGAATAATAATCGCCTCCTTTCTCTTCGATACACATCAAGTCTCTCTCACACTGAACGAAAATTCTGTAGGATTCCCTGACTACGTCTACAGCATGAACAAGTTGGTCGAATTACAAAAAAACACCAACCGAAACTCTCACTAAAAGATAAACTTCTTAAATGACGTCACTTGATCCTTCTTTAACAGTCTTTGAATTCCAAGAAGAGTAATTTAAACTTCCATTGTTTGCCGTTGGCGGAAACGAATTTGTACTTGGAGGAATTTGATTTCTCTCCAAATGGAAATTGGTCGTTTCCCGAGAAACTTGTTAGCGATGCTGAGGAACTTCCTCTCTCTTCCAAGATGCTGTACCCCATTCCAAATTATCAGCTGAACTCGAGAAGAAACTGTTATATACACACGTGTCGCAAGTTACTCGACTACTACGTGTATTCTCAAGCAATAACAACCGTTATTTTTAAAGTGTTATTCACCCAAGAACACACGCGGTAGTGCGAGTCGGCCATGACAGATATCTGTTAAAACCGAATATTAAAAACCTTCTTGGAGAAAATTCAAAAATAAAAAAAAAAGGAGAAAAGAAAGAAAGATGAAAAAAAAAAGGTGGAGACTTCTACCCTATTCTGATATTACCCATTGGTCGTCGTGCTTCTGACGTCACACACGGCTACCACCTTACTCGGAGGGGGATTTGCAAAGTTGGACACGCTACAGGGATTAGGCCACCGTAATTGCCACCCGCCATTAGAGTATATCTACTGCTAATACTACTATTTAATCGGAATTTGCAAAGTATCACGTTTACTTAAATAGGAAATCCGATGTGAAAGGAGAAAATTGCGAGAGGCGAGCAAATCCACAACAGTTTGTATCTATTTGTAGTGACAACATGGGCGAGTCGATATATCCTCGTCTTGTTTAGACGTGAGGAAGGGAATCAAAGAATAAAAATCACGTCCCGATATAAATCTAAGAATTATTGCATATTTATGCCATTTTTCGTGCAATACCATCTAAGTAAGAGCAGTTTTAACTTTTCGGTTTATCTTGGGCCGGATATCCTGCAATATATCATCTCCCGCTTTAATAAATGCGATCGTCTTCTTACATATTATATACCGTATATATATATATATTTTTTTTTCGCAGTGTGTTTATGTTTATAAAGCATACTTTATACAGTAGCCATGTACTTTATAATGATAAACATCTTCCGATAAGGGATGCTTACTTCTGTTTAACGTTTCTTTAACTCTAAACGAGAGTCTGAACGTTATAATCCCTGACGGAAAACTCCCATGATATTTTTTTTTTTCATTGCAAAAATCCCAGGAAACATTCTGTGGAATAAAAACTCCCCAACAGAAGGAACAAAAGTGAAGAACTCCTGGATGATATCATAAATTTATGTATCACTTTCTGAACTGTAAATTTCTCACACATTCTTGATGAGTTACCCAAATCATCTGTTATAAAAATATCATCTTCCATCTTTAAATGGCAAGTAAGGCCTGTGTTTAAACGTTAACTGATAACTTTCTAACGCTTTAAAATATGTAAAAAAAAACAAAAATTGATTCATTATAACGGAGTTTGCATTTTAATGCGTATGTACCTTAGGCCACTTACAACATGCAGGACTTCTAGACGAATTTACAGTGAAAACCGTCTTGCAGAATAGGAACATAAACGGTAAATCTGTTAGTAATTAACTCATTGTATTAAGAAATATGTGCGGTTATTTAGGATGAAGGATAATCCAGGAGAAAACTTCCTACGTCGAATCAATTTTACTGTACCAAGAGAATTGTTTATTATAATGGAGTCGAGTTTTCAGCCCCGTAAACGCTATTATACAGTTAGGAAAGTCGCTACTATAGGAACAAAAATGTTGTTATCTTAATTGGCACAGATGGCGTAGAAGAGGCGAATCAACCTCTGAACTGCAGCACTTCAAAGGAGAGTAACTGAGCAACGGTACTTCAACCTCTTCACCTATATTAATCTTTGTGCCGGTTTAACAGAACATCTGCCATGTTCCGTGTACAGGTAAAGGTAGATATTGTTGACACACTCGTCTAGTACTCTTATCCTCTTTTTTTTTCCCCATTTTTTTTTTTTTTTGGTCAGACAAAGAATTAATACTTGGCAAGTTTCACTATTTACTCGGTAAAAACTGCGCGCGGTGCCACATAGGATAGGAGGAATTTTAATAAGTGGATTCTATAAAAGGGAGGAGAATAAAAAACGTGAACTGTGGTTGATTTATAAGGTATTAAAATTAACTTCATACTCTCAAAATGGTAATTATGGTGACCATGACTCATTTCTCCCTCTATGGGCTCCACTCAAAAAATTAATAAATAAGTGGCCTACTATAAATTATCCCAATAAAATTGTTCTAGATTATGGAGTTTAATCCGTTTTAACTTCAAAATTGAATGATTTTTCGTGGAGTCTTCTAAGATTTGGATCCTGTTGAAACCGTCATGTTCTAATTCTATCATAAATGGACACTCTGCAAATCTTTTCATCATCATAAATGCTTAAAAGAAGAAGAGAGGTTCTCTTGTTTAGCTTATCTAGAATCTTCCAAAACGGAGGAGTGTCTCGAAGATACTAAATTTTGGCACTTCAGCATCATTATTATTTAATTCGGAACTTAATTTAAGCGTCGAAAAATTAATTCTGTCATTATCCGTTTAGACAAAAACAGAACTCTTGACGTCCCGTCCAATTTTATAACTTGTCACAGGAGATGTCGGAGCGGTTGAGAAGAATAACGGAACAGAGTATAACCCGTTCCTTTCGAGTCACGTTTTAAAGAAAACTTTCTGTTTAATTCTATTAATCAATCCATTATGGAAGATTATGTCATATCTGATCTCAAAGTGTAGACGTTGAAGTGTCCAATAAACCGCGACGAAAAACAATCTACCGATCGAATTTTAAAACAGTATTTTTATGTTTCATACTCTTTTGATGGGGCCTATTCGAATTTTATCAAGTTTATAATCGGTAAAAACGTGTTTTGCCTCAATGGTTTTCTGGTTTTTCACAAAGAAAACATCGCAGTAAAGATAACCGCAGAATAAAAACACCTGTTACAAGTTTGCATCGAGTTAAAACATGGCGAAGAAGTGAAGATTTGGAACAAGTTAGACGTGAATTAAACTAAACAGAATTTAAAATATGTGAAGATTACGAAGTAAAAAACTATATTTAAAATAATTAAAAACAGTTTTTAAATAATTTATTAATTAAAACACGGCTTTCAATGATTTAGTCATATATATATTGACGCGTACGCGCTTTTAAATGATAAAATACAGCTTTTATAACTCACGACGCCATGTTTTCGCATCCGGAAGAAATAGGAATTATATATATATTAATTTTCCGATAGGAAATCGAATTTGGGGAAGGTAGGAGGAGAGAAGGAGGAGGTATATTTTTTTTTTATTTTATTCGCGTGGCAACAAACACAAAACTGATAATAGCGTGACCATAACATACAATTCATTACTTCCCTTAAGTAGAGATGTAAAAGCGAGGAAGAAGTTTTGACAACAGGCATTAAGAACACAATGCAGTCAAAGACCGTCCAGGCATTACTGGACTCTGATGGACAAGTGCCTCTTCCATCCATTGTCCACTTCGACACGCGACTTACGTCATCGGGGCACTCACACAGTTCTTTGCACAACTTTCCCCCGTCCTCCGAAACTAAACTAAAATTTGCAGATTTTTAACCGAATTGCACATGAAATTGTTGGAGGTGCGATAAAATAATTTTGCCGTCAACGAATCAGAAATTAAGTTTTGTTAATCGTTCTGCATTGTCACGTGTTGCTGACCGTCCTATTGATAAATTGGATTAAGAGTTAGCGCTCAAAATTAAACTGCTCGTAATTTGTGTTAAATATTAACGAACGTGTTGCTGACCGTCCTATTGATAAATTGGATTAAGAGTTAGCGCTCAAAATTAAACTACTCGTAATTTGTGTTAAATATTAACTAGCGGTTCCTGAATTTTTAACCAAAATGGCGAATTAAACAACTCTTAAAATAATAATTATAATAAAAAAGTAAGCAGTTAACGAGGAAGGGAGGGGGAAAAAAATGGAAGTCGAAGAGTTTTAATAACTCGAATTCGGCTTAGGGGATAGATTAAAAGCCATATTCGATCACGTGATCGCGCTAAATCCAATAAAGATTTTTCACTAGTAAAAAATGTCAATAAACCAGGAAGTTTACATTTTTATTCTCGAGGGACACCCGGCAGTTTAAGTTCGACTTTTTTTTTTTTTTTTTAATTCCCCCACCGATGCCTCCATTTTGCCCTTACTACAATATTAAAAAATATTTCCAGCAATCTACCTTCAACGCGTGAGGACCCGATCGGTTACGAAGGGCGAGAGTTGCCTTTAAATTGCATTAGAAACGGGGAGAAGAAGAAAAAAAGGGGACCAGATGTTAACTCGCGCCACCCAGACTACATTACACATACTGTCGTGCTACTTTAGTAACATACACAAGCATGCTATCTTACGTGATCTAATAAATTTCCTACATGTTGACACAACAAATAGTCATGATAATGCGTTATAATTTTCACCCATTAAACTAAATAATTTATATCGGTTCGGCATATATATATATATATATATATATATATGTAGAACGATATTATCTAGATAATCGTATTTATTCACATAGGGAGTTAAGATTAATGAAGAAAACTTATTTAATTAGAGATAACTAACAGCTGTGGTCGTAAAAACATCACATAAATATCATTCAGAATCGAGGTTAAGACTGTAAATAAAGAGAGAATCGTGACGCGAGTGTACAACTTTTATAACAACATAATAACTTTGCGCCTTATTCGATTATCTTTTAATTATCTCTATTAAAAAACGAAACTTGGAAGATAATTTTCGAATTTTTTTTTTTTAAGCAACCGGATGCTTTCTCTCTCTCTCTTTTTTAAACATTTAAAAACAACTTAGCTCTTGGATTTTTAAGGAAAAATTTGATACTCTCTCTCTTCTATTCGTTTATTAAAATAATCGGGTTGTTTTAATGGATTTTTATTTTTAGGAAGTTCGGTATATTAAATTTCGCCATTTTTTTCCTTCTCGCGATGCGAAATTTTTATAATTCTGCGAGTGTTTTAAAGCGAGTTCGAGGGTTATATATAGACTAGATAGATTGGTTTAAATGTGTTTCTACCCACCAAACTTCTTTGGCCACAAACAAACTTACCTCTCTATGAGTATTATTACTTCCTGTTGCTCCCATCATTCCCTGGAGTGTGTCTGCCATTCGGACGAATGATTAGTCCTGGGCGCTTGCTTGATGAGATTTTATACAGCCAAAGCCACGTGCAATAAACGAATAAAGATGTCAGAAACTGGTAATTAGGGAGGAACGGTCTTCCAAAACACCCTGCAAAGATAAAAATATATATATATATATATATTCTCGATTGGCTATCGATAAATACACACACAAAAAAAAAGATTTAATTATAAGATGGTAAACCTGTTAATACGCGTAGAAACCGCGAAGAAAAGTTTAGTTACATCGCACGGCTCTAATCAACAGGTTGTCTTATCGATCGCTTTTATATGCGGAGTTTGCTTTTGTAAAGGAAGCACGACCGCGAACGTCTGTTATACTTTTTTCGATTTTATTTTTTCTGGACGTTTTTCGAGGTTTTTTTCCACTTACCTGTTAGGCAAAGCGGTCTTCTTTTTCCCCTTTTCGAAATTCGTGATAGAAAGTGAGTACCAGTGCCTTTAAGGTGGTCCCGGACTAAATTACTTCCTCGCAGCGGGATTGACGAGCGTCGTTTCAAATCCACGTCGAAGCAACGCATGGCATGAGGCCCGCAAAGATGACGTCAGCGCCCAGCCTCACGCAACATTGGTTGTTCTCCTGCCATGCCCGGAAAATTAACTTTCCTTGTGATAGGTCGAGCCACTCGCTGCTACCTACTGAGATGGATAATTAAAATTTCTTGTTGGGACATGTTTATTCTACGTGCTACACACTCTGAATCCACTACAAGAAAATAACCCACCGATTTTTCGGTTGTTTTTATATACCGACAGTTTTGTATACTTTATTTACTAGTAAGAAGAAGAAAAAAATGACGTTTGTACGTCAGATTTTACTTTTTTTTTTAAATTTTTAAAATAGTTTGCGACACAGAAAAAAAAAAAAATAAACGGAAGCGAGCGTGGCCCCTGCAAATCACTCTTCTCCGCTCGACTCTCTCTAACAAAAAAGCCTCCCAACAGGGATTACATTAAAAAAAAATTTAAAAATAAATTAAAGAATTACGTAAGCGCGTCATTAACCGAAAATTATTGCGGAAGGTTAATAATTTTCGTGTAGTTCAGGTTGTTTAAATAAGATAATAGCGTAGACGGGAGTTCTTTTACTGGTAACGAAGCATCTCGGAGTGACCATAATTAATCCCTTGTGTGTCTGGTAGAATATACCGAGGAGGGGGGAAGAGAAGAAGAAAAAGGAGGGGAAAAAATCGAAAGCTTTCCCTTCGAAGCTCGGATTAACACAGTAACGAGTAGGATCATCTCTCGTCTTTCCAAATGCTTCCCCATCTTCCGTCTCCCTGGAAACGGATCTGGGATGTTCGAAGGAGAAAAATTGAGTCTGACCACCTGATAACTGCTGACGTCACGAAATTAACTGTGGGGGTGATATCGGAATAGCTCAAACCGCAGAATAAACCACACACACACACACACATCAAGTCGTCACTGGTTACTATAGTAGCACCTTGGGAAAGCGGTTAAAGAGCGCGTTTTCTTTTAATATATTTATCTGCTCAATCTGATACCATTATACCGAGTTCCAGGATTTTTTGGAAGACATAAAATTTACGACTGTCAATCACGAACGCTTCGTCACTTTACAACTTCCACGAATTAAACACGAGAGACAGCAAAAAAAAAAAAGATATATAACGGAATTAACAGAAGGTTGGATATAAAAATAAAAGCTCTTTATTTATTTATTTATTTTTCTTTTTTTTACTTACTGGCGATCGTAGTCTATATAGTAACAGTACAGGCAATTGTATCAGATTAGTCTCATCTGCTTTAATTATCTCTGCAGGATCTAATTAAGGCAAGAAGTAGCATAACTATGCGATTAGATAAAGGCAAATCTCATTGGATGAAATAATACGCAGGATTATCTTGTTTCGTAATGAATTAATTCCTGTTGCTTCTTCTTCCTATTTACTCTTCTGTTCACGTCGTAACTCATAAAAGTTGTTTAAACTAATAATACGATCTTTCTATCGCATTTAAACTAAAGATAAACAATTTTTTGGAATTTATAAAAAGAAATAAAAGGTTGGAATAATAAGAATACCATCAAAAGATGGCGCCACGACTGGATGATTTTTGAGGATTATCAAAGTAATTTGCTTGTTTTTTTCTCCGGAATCTTAATTTTTTGTTTAATTTTCGTGGTGCTACTACTGTTTATCTATCTGGACAAAAATAATCTCAAACCGATAGAAGGTTATGACTGCTTTGGGAAGGATACAGAATTTGTAAGCTTCAACTGTATAGCTGGCTCTAAGGGAACAGCAAGTAAACGTCACAGATTATCGACATGAAAATTCTGTATTTAATTCCTTTATATGTGAACTGCATTTTGTGTCCAATCAGTGACAAAAATGTAAGTTTACGTTACCTTCCTATCTCAGGCTAGCGATCTTACCCGCTTTTATAGGTGAGAATACTTTTGTCATCACTTCAATATTTCCTCTTCTCTTGGGCTATATCTTTGAGATATTTCCTCTTCTCTTGGGCTATACCTTTGAGATATTTCCTCTTCTCTTGGGCTATACCTTTGAGGTATTTCCTCTTCTCTTGGGCTATACTTGTAAGGTATCTTCACCGGCGAAAGACATCCCAACAGAAAGCATCAAACAGTGAAGATTGAACAGGTCCTCCAAGGGGAGAGTTATAAAGATAGGTACCCAAGAGTTACAACTGATCTACATTAATCATGAAATATTTTTTCCAGTAAAAAACGGATAATCAAGTTTGCCAATTTATTATGGAAAAAAGTAGCATGGCAAGAGTGCAGACAGGGATCTGTAATTTCATTACAGTGTACATTAAACGTTTTTGTTCAATGTAAATGGAAAGAGCTAAACGTTGTTACAACATAAAAGTGCATTTTTCTTTCGAGGAAAAAGAAAAAATTTATTATTCCGGCATTATCAGCGAGTCCTATATATTAATGCACATCGTAAGGCAGTTATGAGACGTGGACTAACTAGGAGTTCAAGTGTTCTCTCTGGAGACTCCGCTTGTCACATTCGCTATCTAAACTCCTGGTTTGTCCATCTAGGTAGAACTGATCGACTATTTACGCCTGGCTGTTTTTGACGTGAGAAAACATCCAGCGATTCTTACACTAGAATGGTCACCTGAGCCGATACGTTACTGAGTTAAAGTTCGAGAAATTTTTTCGGTCGTGAAATTCTCAAATATATAAAAAAAAAAAAACTTACTTTCTGAAATTCTGCCGTGAATTTTAAATTCCTTCTTTTTTCCATCTTCGACTGGTTTAATTTGCTTGTCGTATCTCGGGGATGGAGGTTTGATTTTTTTTTTACTTTGCGATTTATAGATCTGGATATTTTTTGAGGTAGGAGTAAGTAAAATTATTTACGTTTACGACATACTTATATGCTAAGTATATGCTTTAACCGTATGCTAAAAATTCTCAAAAGTTTTAATCGCGAATGGTGAGATTTTTAAGCCAGATCTGATGCTTTAACTGCACGAAAGAGATGCAGATAGGCCGCTTTTTTTCTCCAAACTTAATTTTTAAAACTTACAAAACAACGAAAAACTTGGCGAGAAAGTTAGAAAACCGTTCTGAAGACGAGCAAACTAACGCTTCAGAAGATGCGGAGAGAGAGAGAGAGAGATGATGATGATGATAATCTATCTGGAGAAAACGGAAGAAAATTTGTGAATAGTTTGAGATGATGCCACACAATACTGACGTATCACAAAAGTAGTATTCACAGAATGGAAAGAGATACAGCATTTCGGTTCTGCTTACGTGACACTGATTAAAGATACAAAGTATCATGTAGAGGTTTACGTGACATCAGGGCATAAAAAGAGCCAAGGAAACAATCGCAGAAGTTAATTTGTGAGTGGATGAAAAACAATCTATTTTCTCGATTAAGTTAATCCTGTCTTCTAAAAATAAGATCGAACAGGTTAATTAAATTCCTCTCATCCTTCAAGTGTAAGATTTTAATTAACCTCAAGTGTAATTTGTTAATCCTTTTCAAAAATGACCGTTGGGATTTCGAATTTCTCTTGTTTGTTTGTGCAAGAATATATTTTACGTCGTTAAGTTTTTCGGGAGATTATTGTTATTTCCGTTTTTGTTCTTTTGCATAAATCCGATTATTTATAACTTTTAATCTTCTTGCCTTTTTTTTCTTCTTTTTTAAAAATGACTCTTAATACTTAATTAATTATTTTAATTAGACCATTAAGGTGTAATCTTATTATTTTATTGGAAAACATACAAATTATAATTTAACATTTAATAAATTATTTTGATGGAGAAGTTTTATCAGCAGAGAAAGAGAGAGAGAGAAGTGATAAACTTCTGCTTGGAGATGCGCTCCATCTTCTCAAGTAGAGAAGTTTGTTCGAGTTTGATATAAGCCATATCATCTGAAATAGTGTAGAAAATATCTTTTCAAAAGTCCAATTTCTTTATAAGAGAAGTAGAATTATAACTGGAGAGCAATGAATTAAATTCTTGACTCCGCTCACTCCTGCATCTTACATTTTTTCTTTCGCGATATATCTTGCAGACTCTTCTATATTCTCTTAAAAGTAGTGGCAGAGAAATTGCTGATATACAAACAAAGGATTCGCTAGATTTTAATGTAAAAAATAGGTGGCAAAGACTATCAATCCAAGACATTGATAGGCAAAAAAATTCTGTGTTATCGACTGTAGAAGGTGTAAAAAAAAGAAGTTAATGCACCGTGTACACGTGATTGGATCCTTTCAGATAAAGAAAATGATGGGTTAAACACTTTTGAAGATAATTTATTGGTTAGAAAGAGTACAATGCACTTCATACACCTGTTCCAATAACATTCGGAGGGAAGACAATAGAATGAAGGAAGAAGGCGATTGATTATCCGAGATAATCCACAGACACAAATGTTAGAAAAGTAAGAGAGAGAGAGGAAAAAGCAACTTCATTTACAATTAAAATAAACATTTTCTGGTTTTTAATTAATTTCTACGAACGGAGGATCGGTTTATTAAGCATTGGAAAGAAAGCGGATGGAGTAAAAAACAAAAGTAGAATTAATGGTGGTTTTAATGTCATGCTAATGTCTCATCGACAAACATGTTGGCCGTGGTGTCCTTCTGTTCGCTTCTATTACAGAAAGAGTCGAGTTACCTATTCTCACACAAGAGATCGATAATTGCTCGACCGACTGAGAGTTTTAAGTTGCCCAGACAACAGTCTAATGTTACACTGAGTCTTTATTGCTTGATGCCAGGGTATCCCCTCCCTTGTAATTACTGGTTATTGGTTGCCTGGCAGAGATGCACGCCAACATTTATTCGTCTCCATAGATGACCATCGTGCTCTTCGCCCCCACCGTTCTTCTTCCAATGCTTCTTTTTCTCTTTAATTTTACTTAGTTCGTCTATCGCCGTTCTGTTAACGAATCCTTACATTTTATTGCATTTTCCCCCTGTTTCTTTATCATAACTTGTTCCCATACTCTTTCGAACTACTTATATATATATATATATAAAAAGGAGTCGCTATTTAGAAAACTACTGACAGATTTCTATCGATGTTTATAAACTTCGGTTTCTCAATTAAAACGATCGACTCATTAATCTAATATGGCTTCGCCAACCGGTTTGCACTTTGTAGTTCGTTTCTCTCGGAAGCCAGTTCTAGTGTCCGAAATGCTGGATAGTTGCGACTTCCCCTTCTGTCAGACGACTCCGATTTGGCTTCTACTTTCTAAACATTCCGACCGATCACGTAACCGTCGAAGTAAGGTTTCAGAAAATTAGTCTCTTTGCTTCCCTTCTAACCACCCTCCCCACTTTTCTCTGATTCTGGTTCACCGAGAAGTGAAGTTGTATTTTCAAAACACTCCAAACTTTCTCATGTAAATAGTAGGGAAAAAAAAATAGATATAAATTAGAATCTGTATTTTATTTCCTTATCGATCCATTTTATATAAACATATGTATATCTTCGTTAACTAAACAAAGCAGGATTTACGCAACGAACATCGTAGAACGTCGCCATGATAGCAATTATTCACAAGAACTGCAACAGTTTTTATTTATTACAATATATGTAAATTATATTTTTTACTTTAAACCAGCGAGTTGAAGGATATTTATAATTTTATCAAAAATTCTCCATGACTGCATCCGCATCAAACTTTTACAGTTCGACTCTTAACACCATTCGTTAAGTCAGATTTCTTTTCTTCGCATTCTCATTAATAATATCTTTTGCACAGTAATTGGCTTAAGTGAATGGTCAAAGATTACAATTGCACTTCGTTAGTCTAGACTAATGTAGCAAGTGTTCTTGGGATGAGGAATGTCAGGAATTCCTTTCTCCTCCGGATGACAAGCTCTTTTCCGCTCTTCCGCTTCAATATTGTTTCTCTCGGCTCTCTGATCGGATTTTAAACATCTTAATAATCAATCGGAGAACAAAGCTTCTCTTAAGTGTGTATATATATATATTTTTTGTTTTATTCTTTCGAACGTACTTCCTCTAGCGTTTTAGTAATTAATTTTTGCTTGCTTCTAGTTTTAGAAAACGCGAAATACCCAAATTGCAAACAAAAGATGCCTTTTGATGACAGTCGTATATGGGTCTACCCGAGGTAAAGTAAACTCTATAAGTAATAAAACCCGTTTGATAGGTACAGAATCGGGCTATTATACCCCTTTTTACTCCTTCATAAACCCTTTCGGTTCGGTTCTCATTCTACTTTTAGCTTTGAGCGTAAGTAGTAGATAGAAACCAGTGAGAGAAATCGGACGCTTTTCTGCACCTTACCTAAATAACAAAAATGAGTTTTTTTGAAGAAACCAATTGGGTCACATCAAAAGATTCTCTTTTGAAACGGAATTCTGTTTACAAAGTCGGCGAGGAAGCCAGTCAAAGGAAAACGAAATATGGTTTTGCTACCAGCTATTGACAATCCATTATAGATCGACAGTTGCAATAAATGTAAATATACAGAGTGTTGGATGCGGCTCACAAACTTGGCATGTGTCACTCAGTAAAAGAATAAAAAATAAAGAAAGAAAAAAAGAAAAAGAAATCTCGTCTTCTCCACACCATCACCTTTCTTAACTCAATTAGTCTAAATAAAGTTTTTCTTTTTTTTTTTTAGAATTTTTACGCATTTTTTTCCATCCGAATCTAAACACGAAGCACCTTAACTGGCTTATGAAGAGCCCAAAGCGATTTTTTATCCTTTAAAAGAGCGCGGGAGAGACACTTTGGTAGATCTCGAAATTCTCCACAGTACCAAGAATAATGGCTGAAAAATTAATATATATATATATATATATATTCTACTCACCGAGAGCGATGTTATTGCAGTTCTTAATTTATCCAATTTAACAAGAGGAAGAAACAAAGGAATGAAATATCAAGAGTTAAGCGGCATTAGACACAGACACATACATACAGGCTGCATCATATCAGCCGTTTAGCTAGTAACTGGCACATGTAAGAGAACGTCCAGAAGGGGAGAGAGAGAGAGAGAGAGAGAGAGGGTTTTTAAAGTTTTATCGAGTTGTACTCGTTAATATTTAACGAATGTTCGTTGCACGCTAGTATAACCACCGAATAAGATAGGACGTGTCTATTATGCTATCCGCTGCAGTTTTTATTCCTCGCACGATTTACGTTTGCCTTTTCAGCGATTGGCATTAAAAGTAATGGAGCCGGCGTATATCCCACTTTTACTGCTCCAAATTGGAAACGCTCTTTGCTTCCTTTGCTAGATTTGATTGGAGCCGTTTCCCGATTATTGTCCTTCTACGTCTTTCAAAATTAAGGCACTTAAACCGGAAACGGAACCTCCCGCAGTCATCGAAATTAGTGACTCACGGGATGAGCTTCCCCTTTTATGTTGCCATAGGATAATCTGGTTTACCGCGCCGCATCCATATAATGCTTAATCCGTCTTCGCTTCTCTTGATATTTTACTGATAGTATGTATCGCGCCGCATCCATATAATGCTTAATCCGTCTTCGCTTCTCTTGATATTTTACTGATAGTGTGTATGTGTGTGTGTGTGTGAGACCCCCTTCTGCATTTACTCGCAAACTTTTCCCGTACACTACCAAGTTTTTAGCAAATTTTGACGTTTCGGGCCTTGCATAACTTATTGCAAAATGTTCTCCTCCATCATAAAAGTCAAATTGTTCCTTTTAATTCTCTTTTTTTTACGCTATCTATATAGTAAGGAACGAATTTACGCTCCTTACATTAGATTGCAGGAAAGGGGGCTTTACACAGCCACCAATATTCTACTGTGAACCCCTACAGGATCATCCCATAAGAAATCTTGTCTTAATCACGAAAGACAGTATAGGACTATAAAAAGATCTTCTGATGCAGGAAAATGCAACCCAAGAAGATATCTTAGCCCTGAAAGGGCCACACGTTCACACAAAATGTATAGAGGAGTTTCATCTCCTTCCTGACATCATCTATAATTAGGACTATCAGCAATCTCAATTAGGTGAAGATGCCTTTTAAGATGATAGTGCCCTGTGATAATCCTTGCGCTCCTTAATATAGATTTTCCTCTCCTTAGTATGAATTTATTATTATTTTTTTATAATCTGTAAACATAATAAGAGGCTAATTACCAGTCGAATCATGTTGTGTGAATATCGATTAATCCCTCTTTAATTATCCTAACCAAACACACTACACACACATATGCAAGAAAACAAAACAAACAAAGCAGGAAAGGGGACAAAAACTCATCCATTCATCATCGATAACAGATATCTAAATATACAAATCAATAAAAAGAATATAAAAATAATAATTTCAAAGTTTAACTACTTGATACACAGCGAAGAAAAACAAGATCCGAATTTGCGTCGGGTCGAAGCGGAAGAAGAATTTGACAGGTGACGTCATCAGAGGACGAATTTCGGTAACTTTTTTTTAGAGCACTTATCCGAGTTGTTCTTATGGATATTAGAGAAGTCATCAAACAGGATTTGGTGACAGGTTAGGAGCCTTTAAGACCATTCGGATCAAAAGCAAAGAAGCCTCGGGGTTGAAGGTCGAACTCCCGACTCGACTTCTACTTAATCCTCTTAGTAAGGCGGCTGGCATTGATATAAGAACGTTCGCATTTGTTGTGTTTTTCTTCTCTGCCAAGATTAACACCCATTTAATCGCTCAAAAAAAAAAAAAAAAACACACACAGGGTAAAAAAAAAAAAAAAACACACACACACACACACACACACACACACACACACACACACACACACACAAAGTACAGATAAACATTTATTTAAAAAAATAACACAGTGGTTAACCGACAGATGGCGCCACACAGGCAGTTTTAATTATTTTCAATTTTAAATAATGATAATAATAATTAAGCGAAGGCAAACCTATCGGTTTTAATCGAAAGTTTTGTCGTTGGGAGTGCTTTTAAAAATGGAGGCGCCAAAGTGTTTGCCGTTTCATTAATCTAATCTACTAACCTTAACTAGCAACAATGTTTCGTGTCCATTATAGCAAATGGTTGACGCTAAACTTGTTAATCTGTCAAATTAGCCGTTTGTCCGCTTCGGCCATCCACTCTTTTCCCGCTTTCTTCCGCACTCACGTGACTGGCCTCGGAGTTACCGTGGCAACAGCACTATTGCTTTTACTAATTACTTGGCGCTAGTATCGCTTTGGCATTGTATTAGCATTGTTGTTAATGACAGATGCTTTCTTGCATGTTCGCTCTGTCTCTCTCTATGTCGATATTTTTCTATAGAGTGAGAAAATAAATAAAGGGGGAAAAAACCATTAACGAATCGGGTGCAATGCCTACCATAATAATAAAAATAAAACAGGCATTTTCTAGAAATGCCATTAATTCTTTTCTTAAAAAGTAGTAAATGATTTGCTCAAAACTAATTGAAAGAAATTTTCAAATAGTATAAAAATGTAAGAAAACAGGTGACCAGTCGCTATCAGAAGGGGGCAAGAGGGATGATTGTCCTGGACCTCAGATTTTAGGGGCCTCAATTTCAAATAGTATAAAAATGTAAGAAGACATAGGTGACCGGTGGCTATCAGAGGAGGGCAAGAGGGGCCTCAATTTATAACCCAATATGTTAGAAAAAATATATTTGTATATTGTTCGAGCTTCAGTATTTGTCAAAATTTGAAGTTTTCTATCAATGTTTTGATTTTTTTTTGTATACTTATCACTACATATTTGTCAATTTTGTCTTCTTTTTAGTTTATTTTTTTAAAGGGCCTCAAAAATATTAGTTGCCCAGGGCCTCGCATTTTCTCTGAAAGTCTCTGTAGGTGACTAGATGACTACATAATGAAACAATAGTTACATAAACCGTAATAGATGACCTCTCTCTTTGGGCATCAATAATAATATAAGTTTCAAAATTTGATAAGAGTTGACAAAATATTGATATAAAAAAAATTATTATTTATAAAAGCAATTGTTTTAATTAGCATATTCAATTACCACATTAGCATAAAGCAATTGAAATTCATTAACATATTGTGTTTTATGTGGCATCATGTATTGGCGATTTACTCAACTTCTTTGAACTTTATTAACAGTTTTTTTTAATAATAATATATTCTTTCTATATTTATCACGATCTTAATTCGGGAAGAGATATTTTAATTTTTTTTCCTTTCTAAATTTATCTAAGGTTGTAGGTTTGGCGAAGGAACGTTTTAAGGTTTATTTTAGCTCGAATTCGAAAGAAAAAAGACGAATGAGAATGTCTCCCAGCAGATCTGTTCAGTGTCAACACCCAATATGATCAAAAGTGCTGTTTTCTGTCTCTGCAACAAAAATAAGATTAACGAAACGGTAAAATTCCCTTCGGTATTCTCCGCAACATTATTCAAAACCCCCGCAATTTGAAACGGGCGAAAAATGCAAAAATTGGAGAAAAATTAACGAAGGGAGGGAAAGGGAGGGAAAAAAATTTGCAATAAGGATAATTCATATTTTTGGAATATTATTTTTATTTTTATTTTTTTTGTTTTCGTCCTCGTCAGCAAAGAAAAATCCTTAAACGAGATTTACAAAAAAGATAAGAAGGAGAAAGAGAGAGAGAGATAACAGAGTAACAGATTTTTTTTTTTTTTAAAAAGAAACTTCTACCTTTACTTTAATTGTTAAAAGGGGAGAATTGATTGACAGAAAAGTTCATTAATTAAGCATTTAAGAAATTGAATTCTGCAAAACTTATCAAGATAACTGAAGCAAAGGCGTTCAAATCAAATTGACCAATCCAATCACGAAATACTTTAATTACCCGTCATTCCCTTTACAACTGCCAGTGACGTCACTACAGGGAAGGGTATAAGAAAACGTTAATGAAAGTGGATTTAGTAATTGGGAAGCTTTTATATGCACTTCATTTTCGGTTCCAGTTATTTGGATGCTCTAATTAAATATTCTGAAGCGAACGGATTGGGATTATGAAGTGCGCCTATCACCTCTTTGTCTCCTTGTCAGCATTCCTTGACAGCCCGTTCTGTATTTGACGCCTTTAAACTATCTTTTATCCATTTATAAATTGTAAACGATATGTTTTAAACATTAAAACTTATAGAAAACAACATACAAAGCGCAACACGATAGAAACAATTGCCGACTCTTAACGTTTTCCCAGTCCTTTGCCACAAATACGATAACACAAACATTAAATTTTGTACAGTTAAGTAATATAAAATTTTATGACCATAAATACTATCGGTTTTTATAATTAAATATATTCAACAGATAAAAATTCTGCATAAATTATGAAGAAAAACGTTCAAGCTTTTGAAAGCTACTTATTTGCTCTTTACAAATTGATTATTTTTCTCGTAACAGACTATTAAATAAAGAAATATTTTACCAACTTTAAATTTAAAAAATAAAAAGCATAAAATAAATTTTTAATTAATAATAATGACAATAATAACGTCATACATTTTATATTATTTTTTAAATTCAATTTATATAATTAATATCGCCATCTGCCGGTTAAATTTTAAAACATGACGAAAATTAAAAGAAGTAATATATATATTTTTTTAATTTTTTTTTTTAAGGTTTAATGTATGAAGGAAAATAAGAAGAGTAATCTATGTCTGTCCGTGTTCTTTAATTGGAATGGAACAGGACAGAATGACATTAATCAGCTGTGGGTCGAGATATTAATGTGGTGGATCAACGGTATGATGGTTTGGTTGTGACGTGGTCCACGTTGCCTCTTCTAATCCGATTAATGAAAACAATGGATCGAATTGATACAGCACAAAATAATATTAATTACCTGCACCCGACAGTTTCGTGATTCTTCAAAATGCGGTATAACGCGAGAAATGAAGAATTGTAATTAAGAAAAAAAAATTAAGATGATAAAAAATAGTTAAGATAAAATTTATTGATGAATTTACGTAATTTTGAAGCTTTTTTTATTATTTTAGTATATTTATCGATTATCATCATCATGATAATTATTTATTTATTTATTTTTTTGTAATAGTTAAGAGTTGGACAACCATTTTTAAATTTAAAAAATATATTTGAGTAAAACAGTGAAAATTATTTTTTTATTTGTTCTTTGAAATACTGCAACATTCGAAAATATCCAATACTGTATTCTTAAACCGTAATATACAACAACATTCGTTTTGACATACAGACAACCAGACAGTATAGTCCAATATCGATCATTTCTAAAATGCTGGATTCCCAAAATGGTCCCCATAATATATGTTAATTTCATTCAAATCAGGCAAAATTTATGCGAGTATATATTTTTTTGATTTATTTTAAAATAAATAATAATAATAAATAATAATAATAATTTCAACCAATTTAACAAGAAAAATTTTGAGGTAATTAAATCATGTGGCTATGTTACATGATTTAATAATTATTATTATTAAATCATGTCATATATGCATTTTAATTATTAAAATTTATTCTCTGATAATTATCATCTGACAAAAATTTGCTTCAATTCAAACTTTGACATTGGAAAATTTATACAGAACGATATGAATCGCTTCTTTTGAAAGCCAAATTAAAAAAAAAAGGGTTGCGTCTTATTTTTAATGCATGTCTAACAAATTCATTCTTATATTTCCTTAATTTGACTTTTTCAAAATAATATATTCTGCTTATTATTAGTTTTTAGTTATTAAAATAATTTCCTTCAATCTATCTTTGCTAAACACTATTAATTTAATAAAAAAATTATTTCAACTGCATTTGTGTGTAATATTTTTTTAAGCTAGAAAGAGAGAGACGAAATAAAGAGAAATTTTAAAATTGATATACTGGATTGAATACATTGTATCGAAATGTTATTATTATTTAGCGCCTGATAAATCACTTACCTTAAATCAATTTGCAAAAAAAAAAAAAAAAAAAAAAAAAAAAAAAAAAAAAAAAAAAAAAAAAAAAAAAAAAAAAAAAAAAAAAAAAAAAAAAAAAAAAAATATGGCCAAAACGATTATATAATCTTATTGTGTACCTTGTTAACCAAATTCTGAAAATAAATAGCTGATATGTTAGTTAAGAAAATAATAGTATATAAATCCTAATATTCATCAGCAATCTCACATTTTTCCTCTCTTATATAATATAAACTTTTTTTTATTTCAATGAATAATATCAGATAGCCTAGAGAATTAGTTTCTATTAAATATTTCATAGAAAAAAAATTGATACCAAAATAATATAAAATTGACTGATAATAAAGTGAGAGAAAATTTAAAAAATTGTTAGCTTCTTTTTTTATAATATATTATTATTAAAAATAAAAGACAAGGATATGGTATCGGACTGAGGTCATTGAAATCGGATGATATTGCGTGATCCATCAAATATGAAACGACGTATATCAATCGAAAGTATTGATATGTAGAGTTTAGACCGCAGTTCAATCGATGACTAAGAAGCTAACAGTGAAATTTCTAGCTACTTTATCACTCTTAACTTCACATGATTTGAGTTCGATGCCATTTCACTAAATGTATTTTCATTTTTAAAGTAATTAATTTATGATAATTTATTCGCAGATAAACCTGAAGTGACTCAAAGCTATACACTTAAAAATGGATCTAGATTCGGCACAATGCAAATATGATACCGAAGCACAACTGTACCACAGGTTTGGTCCTGCATTTATAGTCTGTGTCTTAATCGTATGTCTTTTCATAAGGCATCTAACTAATAAATTTATTTCGTATATGACAATTCTGACGATACTAGGAGCAATTGCTAGATTAATATCCGAGTTCAATTCCAAATTTCAGGCCATAATGAACATTATCAGCATAAAAATTCTACGAAATCCGAATACTCTGATCCAAGTAATTTTGCCTATGATGCTCTTCGTTTCAGGATATACTATAAATAATCGGATATTCATGGATATTATCTATCAGTGCATGATATTATCTGTATTAGGATATTCACTGTTAGTTATCTTCACTTCTACCTGTATGCTTTACCTATTTCCAAGTTACGAATGGGAATGGCAATTTTCTGTTGTATTTGCTATAGTAGTGCAAATTGCGGATCCTTTCGGTTCCAGCGATATTTTTAAAGGTAACAGCAGAGAAATGAAACATGTATCTACTTTGATTCAAGGCGAATGTCTAATCACCAATGCTTTAGCAGTAATGATAATTGAAGTGATTCTTCCTACGTTAAGTCTGCAATGCCAAATAACAGATCTAATATTAACATTTTTCAAAAATTTTGTGATTTCTTTAATGATAGGTTTCGCTATCGGTAATGCTATTAGATTATTCTTGCTTTTCCCTTATCATAATAGAATGACTGTGATTACCATTCTGTTTGCCACATGTTACTTCACCTTTGCCATAACTCTGCTACTGCGATCTTCTGGAGGATTAGCAATAGTGGTAGTAGTCATCATTGTTAATAATGAAAAATACAGTTTTTCTCCTGAAGTGAACAGAGTTGTGGAAATGTTTTGGGAATTGTGGAAGTATGTATTAGAGATTTTCCTCTCATTAATAATAGGCATAATTCAAGCTGACGCAATATTGCACATGTTTGATCGAGGATCTCTTTTTCTTGAAGATTATTTGAGAGTTTTCATCACATATGTTGTTACCCTTATTTTGAGAATTTTCATCATTATAACGCTTTCTCCTTTATTATCTAAAACTGGATATGGTTTCAATTGGAAGAAATGCTTGGTAATATCAATTGGATTCATGAGAGGGATTAATACTCTTCTCTTAGGACAGATAACTGGTAATATCATCACGATTGAGAGTCGTTCAAGGGCAGTCCTATTTTCTCAGATTCGCATATTCACTTCACTTACAATATTAATAAATGTAATTTTTGTGAAATATTTGTTAAATATCACTGGTATCAATGAAGTGTCTTCTGCCAGAAAGGCTGTAATGGCGAATGCTGTACATTATTTAAACCAAATTGTAGAGAAATCTTTGAATATACAACGTCTCGATCCATTTCTCTTAGACGCAAGCTGGCAGTGGACAAAAACTCATACATATATCGACGATCCATACTTAGAATGCGAAATCAAATCAGAAGATATTCCATATTACCAAGTGCGTTATATGACGTGCACTAACTGTTCTGCAGAGCATACTTTACCGCCTACCAATCATCAGTTTATGCAGCTGAGAAAAGAATCGAATTTGAGAGCCTTGAAAGCTGCACAAGCTATATACTGGCGCCAATTTTACAAACGAATTATAGATAAAAACGTTGCGAAACGGTTGAGTAACATAATCGAAAGTGCAATGCAAACTAATGTTGAATATATAAATGCTTCTTTAGTCAAGAAGCTCTTGGTAACGAATAAATTCACCGAAATATTTAATGAATATATATTAAAATTTTTAGAATTCGTTAATATTTTTACCAATAAAGAATATAAGGAATTAGAAAAAGAGGAGGACAGGAATGTGTCGTTTCGTCAGCAAATACCAGAGAACTACACTCAAATGGAGAAGTTAGTAAATTCTTTGGTGTTGGAATATTTAATTCACACGATAATTATTATTTCAGTATTAGCTAATATAATTAAATTGATTTCTGAAGTTTATCTCAAACTCGAATCAGCTTTCTTCATCACCTTTATTTCGATTGTCTCATTATGCAGTTTAAGTGCAGAAATTATTATTCTCTTGTTGGATATTTTTCTTCGATTATTTGTGTTTGGATTTAAAGATTATTTCAAAAATCCTATCAACTTATTATGTTTCATAGTGGAAATAGTAGATATATTTTTGTTCTTATTTTATTATTTGGAAAGATCTGTGATATATACTGTTTTTACTTATGCATTTTTCAGTTTCCTACTGCACATTCATTTAATAATCTGCATACGACTTGTTTTTTTACTTAAGCCATTTCTGATTAAGATTAATAAATTACTCTCAGAAAAAATAAAAAAGAATTTATATCTGTGTTTCGAAATAGGATATTGTTTTATCGCAGGAGAAGAAGAATTGAGCGGGAAAGTCGCTATGATAGTGGAATATGAAGAATTGCTGATTGGATTAAAGGAAAATATGGAAAAGAACAGGATGAATATGATCAGAGAAATGATACAAATGCAGCATTTGCATCCAGATATTGTAATAGGAGCCAAGACCAGAGTAGCTGCAAGAATCGTTCTAAGAAACGCTATGGATTATCTACAAAAATTAAAGAATAACGGATTGATATCACTGAATGACTTTTATAAATTAAGACGCATCTATGAGAAAAAAGTTAAGATGCTTTTTCAAATACCAGTTGGCATTTCTGTTAAATTAGAGAAGGAAGACATTCTGAGAAACACTGAATGGATAGTAGGTCAACAACAATATAAATACTTTAATAGTGTCAGTATTATAAAAAGTTACGAACAAGGTAGTATAATTCACTCTAGAGAGAATTTATGTAGCGGCATTCATATAATTTTATCTGGAATTGTTAGAGTGAAAGGAATGACACATTATCATACTTTCGATCATTTACCCAATACAGATTCTATGAAATATTTTGATAGCAACGGATATTTTGAAGAATATTTATCTACAGGACGAACATTGGGTTTGATAGGAATTATGAATGAAGGCGCATTTGTCACCCATACTGTTTGCGAGACTCAAGTAACTACTATATATATCAGTGAAACTCAATTGAAGGATGCCATGAATCGTTTCCATATTCTTGAATATCAAATATGGAAAATATTAGCTGAACAGATAGCCATTCGTCTTTTAAAGTATCATCCTTGTTATCAATTGTATTCAGTCGAAAAACTGAGAGAAACTTTGTGTGGGGCTTTATTACCTAACCTCAATAATCACCGTTCATTAAATTTGACCAGAGAAATCTGTGATATTATATTAATCCAAGGAAGAATAATAGATGAGAATGTTAAAAGAGAATATCGAGGGCCAGTTCATATCTCAACAAATGCAAATACTTTGATATTTCCTGGCAACATTGACAATAGTATTCGTCCTATAGTGCTACTATTAGTTTCCGAAAATTATGCTCTACCTTACACATATCAATGGATATACGAGGGATATAATCACGATGAACATCTATGTGATAGGCATAGAGACATACATATAAAAGCTTCCAAGAAATTTTCAAAAGACATATATCACGAAAAATCTACACCAAGCGGCGTTAGATGATACGAAACGCAGATATTACATTTAATACAAAATCTTGTATTTGTTTTATAATTTGTAATAATTATATTAAATAAGTATTTTTTAAGATGTTTCTTTACTATGTTAATATAAAAGCTAAGTAAATATTTTTTCGTATTAAAATACTAATCAATCAATCTTAGCATTTATCTTCTTCATAAAAAATAATTAAAATTCCATTATACAGTAAAATAAACAACGTAAAGAAAATTAATTATATTATACAAACTAGATAAATTTTACGAGAACTAGCAATGGTGTTTTGATATAAATCACAACTAGTATAAAAAACGATCATTGTTAATTTGTTTTTCTTCTTTGGATGTCTTAAGTAAGATATACGTTATTTAGAGTTAACAATAAATTCAGTTTACCTTATTAGCATAAAAAATATCTCATGGAATTTTATAGTTACTGTATGTTATGATCACGAAACTGTAGCTAGGGTGAAGGCTCGCGAAGCACTTTTTAATAATAAAACTGGTGTTATAACAACACATTAAATCAAACCGAGGAAAAAACCTTTGAAGGGGAACTTGAAAGTGTCGGGTTGATAAATTTTTATCCTTCAGAAAATATGCGTTTTATGTGAAGCATACTGCAAAAAACGAAAATTATCGGAAGAAAACAAGAAGAAATAATTAAAACAGTTATAAAAATGCAGCGGTTAAACAAAAGCCTTGTGAATGCTTACGTGTTTTTGTCTTTTTCTACCTATATTTGGGTCAGCGGAACGACTTCTGAGAGTGGGTCGGGATTTTGTTCTTTCTTCAGACTGAAATAACATTTATTATTATTATCAGTCGGTTATTTCTTCAGAAAATTTTTTATGATGATTCGATTAATGTGTTGTTATGGCAAAAAAAGGGCCACAGAAGATATTCGAATACATACCCTAGCTCGGAGTTCTTGGTCTCCTTTGGAATCGTCCGACGTCATCGTATCCAAAGAATCCGAAGAATCCCCTTCTTCGCAGTCGAAATGAAAAAATTCATGAGCTTTGTAGGCAAGCTCTGGATTTTTCTTTTTTCGTGGCAATGCTGGTTCCAAAGTTGATGATGCTGGAAAGAGAGAAAAACAATAATAAAAAGTTAAACTTTGACTACTGAAACAAACCAAATTTGAAGAAAATAAAGAAATGATTGACAAATAAACTTAAAAATATATCAAAATATAGCGTAAAGAAAATTCGAATTAGATAAAATTAACTTATAAATTCTTAAACATTTAATTAAAATTAAGATGATTCAAAGTTTTAGTATTAATAGTATATTTAGATCTGATATTTAATTAAAATAATCTTACATTTTATTTATATAGATTAAATTCAGCAATGATATTGAGAAATTGATCTATTCAATATCAGAAATTTTAACTTATCTAGATAATATTGATCAAATATAAACTTGATATTCAAAGTTTAAATATAGTACAACTAAAAGAGGAAAAACTGACTATATTAATTGGGATTTATGAAATATTTTTATATAAAAATGTACATAAGATTAGATTCTAGTATAATTTGATTCCTGAGGAATGATGTTTAAAATTTATTGGCTAAAAACTTATAATAGAATTTCGCCAGAAGATGAAGAATGTTCTAGCATTAATGCAAGAAGTATCTAATTTTTTATTGCAATAAAATAAAAAAATTTTTTGATTTAAAAAAAATGCTATAAAAATAAATAAAAATCAAATATTCAAACAAAATGGCGAACTTACGTAAAAGCCGTTTAATTAGTTTAATTCTTTTTATTAAAAAATTCTTTGATTAAATTTATTAATTAAAAATGTTTCATAGTTCAGCAAATTTACAAGCTTAACTTAAAAAAATAAACACCAACTTATTTAAAGCAATCTTAAAACAAATTAGAGCATTATTTTTTTCATAATGGATAATCAGTTTAGATAGTTTATAAAATCTAAATTAGCTTTTATTTTCATTATTTTTTTCTTCTTTCCTTTTAAAAGTTTCCCCCGAGAAATGAATAAACTGTATACTAGAGCATTATTTTTTTCATAATGGATAATCAGTTTAGATAGTTTATAAAATCTAAATTAGTTTTTATTTTCATTATTTTTTTCTTCTTTCCTTTTAAAATTTTCCCCCGAGAAATGAATAAACTGTATACCATTGCTTTAAATGAACATCTATAAAATTTACCCGATAGTTATTTATTTAGATATATAACAAATGAAATACGATATCCAACGAAAATTTGTATACAATAATATATTTTCACGCAGTAGTCTCTTTTCCCCATTATTTTAGTTCAGTAATGGGAAAATTAGGCCTGTAGTTTGTTTACAGAAATAAAATCCACAAAATTTCAGAAGCTATTTTTTTATAAATTTTAAAATACGCAGCCAATAATAAACGCCAAATTTTCCCAACGCGAGACGTAAGATTAAATAATACGTCTAATAAAGAAATAAAATTTCACGATATTTATTCTGGGCTACAAGTTTTCGAGTTTACTTCAAATGGTTCATAGTAAGAAAAATGTTTTTTCGACATGTTTTAGTTAAAAATGAAAGGAGATTTGCATTTATAAACCCAGCTATCTTTATAAATCAATACAAAAACTATACAGTATTTGTAATTAAAATAATTGTTCCGCTATTATAAAGAAATAATTGCATTATTATAAAATTAAAAACTTTAGATTATATTTTATTAATGAACACAAACTATGCATGAATATTACAGTTCATATATGATAATATTTTAGTTATAAAAATTTATCTTGAGAATTCTTGGTTAGTATCAATGATGGCTAGTATATAAGGCTACCGATGCGGCCAGATAAATTCCTGGTGACCATTTTGGCGCTTTAAATAGAGACAAAAATTTTTCTTTTTTTATAATTTGTGGATATAAGCAATTTGTGATAAGTGGGGGAATACGTCGCACTGATATGATATAAATAATCCATTATTTTAATCACAAGATAATTTAGAGAGTCTACGTGCGCATATTATCAGCCGATGTCAGAGGTGATAGACACCTTCGATTCCTCGAGATTATCCCACCGATTTTTACTTGAAAATCAAGTGACTGATTTTCAAGCAAAAGTTTTTTCGGTTAGTTTTTTAATTAACTATTATTCAAATTCAAAATTGGGAAGAACGATGTATGTTTCATCGATTGCATACACCTCGTAGTCATTTTGCCATCTTGAATGCAACTATTACGTTTCGTATTGATTATTAATTTGAATTTTGGCAGTTTAATTGTTATTAGTGTAATAGGCCGCAGGGACATGTGAGTGATAATCTGTACGATATTTTACTCCATTTTTTTCATTAAATTGTTTCAATGTTTGTTTTTTAACAAACAAGCATTGAGACAATTAACTCTTTCTATTCTAAAATGGAATAAAAAGGTACATGAATTAGATTGCTCTGACTATTTGTCCGTTGTCTGTTCGGTTGTCTATCTGGAAACATGATAACAGGCGTAACTATTATGATTATGCGAATTTTATCCTATTTGGGTAAAATTCATATGTAATTACAGTTCATTGGAGAACCAAGCCTACTGAAAATGGTTAACATTGGGTCAATATTACTGAGCGTAACTATTATGATTATGCGAATTTTATCCTATTTGGGTAAAATTCATATGTAATTAGAGTTCATTGGAGAACCGAGCCTACTGAAAATGGTTAACATTGGGTCAATATTACTATCCAAAGTAATAACAAAGAAAAGTAATAAAGTAACAAAGGAAAACATTTTCGTATATTTTTCTTGCAATAACTCGCATAAATGTTGCCCGATTTGAATGAAATTAACATATATTATGGGGACCATTTCGGGAATCCAGCATTTTAGAAATGATCGATATTGGACTATACTGTCTGGTTGTCTGTATGTCAAAACGAATGTTGTTGTATATTACGGTTTAAGAATACAGTATTGGATATTTTCGAATGTTGCAGTATTTCAAAGAACAAATAAAATTTATCTTGCATAACTTCCTAATTTTTACATATTATTCATTTCCATATTTGTTTTGTTTCCATGTTTAAAAATGTTTTAATGTTGCAAAATTAATCTTTAGCTGTTGCCATAATGCCCACATAACTTTTTTTAAATTATAACTTCCTAATTTTTACATATTATTCATTTCCATATTTGTTTTGTTTCCATGTTTAAAAGTGTTTTAATGTTGCAACATTAATCTTTAGCTGTTGCCATAATGCCCACATAACTTTTTTTAAATATTAATCTTTTGGAATTATTTAAACTTTTGAAAGTATTTTCATATTTTTCCATTGCTTTAACAATCGTAGTTTATTCTAATAAATGAATTTTATTTTCAATTTCAAACAGGCCAAAGCAAATGCTTTTTTGAAATAAAATATCATATTCCCCCGACTTATTCATTTAATTTTTAGTTGAAAATTATTTTTTTAAATAAATAAATAAGGTGATTCTACTAATTACAATTAGTAATCAGCCATTTTGGAAAAAAAATAATCGCTTACTTTCGGAATATATTTGCTATTTCGAAATTATTATAAAGATGGGATTAAAATCATCTTCGATGACATATCATAAAAATTGAATATCAAAAAATTTAATAGTTATTCCTCGGAATTTTTTAAAGTCTGTCATTTTAAACAGGATGAAGCTGTAAAGTTATTAAAGATGGGATTAAAATCATCTTCGATGACATATCATAAAAATTGAATATCAAAAAATTTATCAAATAATTCAATAGTTATTCCTCGGAATTTTTTAACGTCTGTCATTTTAAACAGGATGAAGCTGCAAAGTTATTTATCATCATCTCAAGGTCGACTTTAATGACTTGATTCACTGAATTTTGTAAAAATCGATAAAATAATTGAAAAGTTAATAAATAGAAACCTTCACCATTTTTAGAACTGATTTAATTGATAGATCACCAAGATCATATTTAATGATTGACCCTTGATAGAAATCCATTAATTAGTTGTAGATATATTGAGAGAGAGAATCTCGGAAGTTTGAATATCCACCATGTTTAAATGATCGAAACTACAGGATTAGAAGATATGAAATTCGGTATGTTCTGCCATCAAGGTTATCTTTGATGGCAGAACATACTGAATTTCACGATCTACTAATTATTTAAAGCTTATTTAATAGAGATATAGATTGATTAATGGGATTTTATAAAATCTCATTTTATTTCAAAAAATACACTAATAAATCATTCCACTCTGATAACTTTTTCAACGACTTCTGTTAAAATTTCCTGTTTTGAATAAATTAAGTGCAATACATAATAAACAATAAATAAGAATTTAATAATAATTATATCAAGCATTTTCAATAATTAAATTAAAATCTCTCTCTCGCTTATACACCAGATAATAACTTACGGTATAAGGTTTTTACTAAAAATCTTTTGGAAACTAACGTAGCAACAATGGCTGTATTAAAAGTTTTTTTTAGGTTAATATATATTTGTGCAATAATTTAAAATATCATATATCTAGTCAGCATCGAATTATAAAAAAAATCCGTCGAGCAATATTTAAAATTAATTATCAGTGAAAATTTTTTATCTTATTTAATGACAATATATTGAAACTAAACAATATGATAAGAGTTTATTATACGCAACTATCATCAATTCTCTTTATAAATTATCATGTGAGAGAGTAATATGTAATGCAATCGATAACAGTGAACGTGAAAACTGTTTCCAATTGTCTGGTAGGAGGTAGGAGAGTCGGGTCAGTGACCTATTACTAAAATTTGTAGCTGTATTTATGAAAGAAACAATATCGCAAGACTGTGAAAACTACGCTATTCCTCAACATTTTTAATCTTACGAATTTATTTAATAGAATATATATAAACATATCAATAAGATAAATAAAAAACGAATAAAGCAATTAATAGGTCATTTTTTAGAATCGCTAAGATATACTATTCGATTATTAATACACAGTATTAACAAAATGATGAAGTACTGCATATTATTTTGTACTTATTATAAAGTCGTTATAGTTAGTACATAAATTATTAATAGCTAAAACAAATTTATAAATCAATCGCAAACTCTGTGGCAGTTTCCAAACTAGAACTATACTTATTCTACAGTAGAATAAGGATATACAGTATATACAAAAATGCCTTTATACATAATATAAAAGATTTTGATCTTTATATCCAATTTATATTTTGATACATGAAAATTATACAATGAAAAGTTATAATACTGTACATCTATAGTCTGTACACTTTCCTTTCGTTTTCAACCAATGAGAAGCGAGTACTTATCGAATGTCAGTGACGGAAGGGCTATAATAGGTTTTAATTTTTGCTTTGGTTTATGATAGAGAGTAATTCGAATTAAGGACTTGGAAAATCAATTCATCGCCAAGAAATAGATTTATTTATAATGTTCATCAATATTTTAAAAACATGTTAATAAAGGGCCTATATACAGTAATTATAATTATTATTTTAATTACATTATAAGCTTTTAAAAAGTGTGGTCTATCCAGAATAGAATGATTGATTAACGTATACAAATATTACGTGATAGGAAAAACTGTACTGTATTATAAAAATTAAAGACTAACGGATTTTTGTTTCCTCTTTTTAGTTTATATGATTATAAAAAATTATTTTATTTCTGAACAAATTAAATTAAATTTTCTTCTAAACAATTTCCGTGATGGCCTGAATTCTATGAATTATTCTCGTTTCAATAGATAATTAACACCTACTGATTCTATTGTGCATACCAACTGACTGGTCGTTTATTTTGTTCGGACTTTCTGTAAATTGCTAGCAAACATCGTTAAATTAGAAATAAGCGATATTTCCATCTTCGGTGTTATTGGTTTAAAGACTATGATATCACGTGTGATGATTTTTCTAGAGGAAAACTCTAACCAGGTAAGTACACAGGCTATTGACCTTTTTATTTTAAAAACCAAAGGGCGCAGCCATGTTTGATCACGTGATTTCGCCGCCATTACACTCGAGCAAGCTATCTATATAACATGGGCAACGAGGGAACTTTAAATTCCGCAAAAATAATAATACACAAATACTGTTGATTATATAATTAAATATCATTTACAGATTGAACTACAATAATTTTACCTATTTATTAATTGATTTTAGAAAATTGAAGAATGTGAATGTTTGGTACTATTCAAGGGTAAAATTGTACCCTTGATGGCACCAAACATTCACATTCTTCATGTAATTTATTCTCATGTTCAGTACACTGTTCCAACTTCCACTTCTTTAGTTTTCTGTATGAATTTGTATAACCAATAACAACACAATAAGTTGACGTATCAGGAAAAAATAATTATTTCAGAAAGTAGAAAATACCTGTGCTAAGCACATTTGATCGAGTGTAATGGTGGACGACGGCAGCACCACGCTTGGCGAAAGTTTGCGTTAAAAAGGTGAATAGTATCTTGTAAAAATTAATAGATCTGTTTCCACTCTGGAAAACATATGACTTTATGTAATGAAGTTTGAAGATAGCTGAGTAATTTAGCAATCTTCAATCTTTCAAGCGTTTCGTGGATAAGATCTTCCCTCCAAAGAGATTATTGTTATCACTTCGATCATTTATGGGAGATTCGCTCTAATCTTCATGGTGTTCTCTTAAATATTTGTTCGTTTTATAATCGAGGTCACAGACGGTGCATTAACGACTAACTTCAATATAAGTACCCGATAGACTCTCTAATGTCACCTCAGCAGAAATATTCAGATCAATTTCTAAAAAATCGCTTAGCTAAGCGAAAGTTCTGATGTTAGTTTCTCTTCTTTCTGTGAAAAAATACTGTATTGGAATCGCAGAAATTCTTGAATACAGGATTTATATTATTTTCTATTCTAAATCCTGAAATACTGTATTCTATCTACAAAGAACAATTATTTGCTTGTATTATAAAATATCTATTAATAAAATGATTTAATAAGATTAATTTTATTTTATTCGCCAGTTTGATTGTTACGAATAGATCTATCTAGCATAGCACACTAAAAAGAATTTATCACATCTAGGATACGATAAAAATATTTATCACGCGATCGTTTATCTCTCTCTGTCTCTCTCTCTCTAACCAGTATTTCCCAATCTACGGTTTATAAGATTTAGTGGAGGAATTCGAGGAGAAAAATCCGCCATTATATATTTTCTTTTTCACGCCTGTATTTTATTACATCTGGAAAGGTATTAGGAATTTATTTGAATATGCATTTAAAACATTCACCACGAAATATACTATTCAAATACTCGATAGCCTTATTCTTTGGCTGTACCTGAGATGACGTAAGATCAGGTTTCAGTATCAATTAATATGAGCACCGCATTTTAAAAATTATTAATATTCAAACTTTCCAGAAGAAAATTTATTCATATTTGAAGTGATATTGAACATATAGTCTAATTAATTTATTATTAAATCGATTAAAAATTAATCAATCATTATCGTAAATATTATACGATTGGGATTCGCGAGATAAATATATTTTGAATGGGATGTGCGTAATAAAAAAGCTGGGAACCATTAATCTAAGTTTGTTATTCAGCACATAACCATGTGCTGAACAGGAAACTTTGTTAAATTAAATTTACTGTTCAGCACATAACTTATTGTATATGTTATTTGCTGAACATGAAACAAAATTTCATATACAAGTTTCACTAATTTAAAAATCACAATTATTGAATAAATTTATCGCTAAACGAAGAGTTCGAAACTCTTCCAATTTGAAAACTGAAAATTCCAAATCTTCATAGTCTTTTGTATGCAGGCATTTATACTTTTTTAGATGTATTTTAATCCCTCATGTAAGTAATTACATTCCCTTTGGAATTTCACTCATATTGACAGTCATTTATGCAGACTATATTCATGGCAATATCTGCTTATCTGAAATTTTTGTTCATTTTCTACATGATTGCAATTTAGTCTTCAATTTTTATTCCTTTTAATGGAATTTTTTTTTCTTTCACTGTAATTTCTACTTTTTATACATAAATTTTACAGAATGTTTTAAATTACTGGTATATCAATCTTTTATTATCAAAAATTACTTTTACAGAATTATGAAAAAAGAAAAGAGATTTATATTATCGACTGCTGAACTTCATGGAACTAGATGGAAAATCAATAATTAGACAAAGATATGAAAACTACTAATATTAAATGAACAATAAATATTACAATATATTAATTGTATTTGATTCATTAACGAAAAAATTTGCTACTGTTATTTCCATTTTGAATATTTTTATCAAATTTATATAAAAGTTATATCTATCTTCACATTGAACTTATACACCCGAAGGTTTCATCATAGACTGACATGCTATTTTAAGAATTAATTAATCAATTTTTGCCATTATACTTTACTTTGCATTTTCAGTAATAAAAACTAAGCAAATTTTATTTGATAGAATAAGAAAATATTCTAAAAATATTAAAAAATTTAGATTTTCGATGAATAAATTTCTATCAAATCGATTGTTTTAAAAGAAAATTCTGAAAATTTTAACTGCATTATATTTAAGCTTTATTATTTTACATAAGTAAAAATTATATTTTTGAACATAAAATTGAGTATTTAAAACTTACACTATTTGCAAAACTGAATAGAACGATATCATCATTGAAAATGTAAATAATTCGATATTGTAATAAAAATCTGTCATTCAGAAAGCAAAGGTTCTGGAGAAAATTATTCTATCTAAATGATTTGAAACAAAAACAATAAAATGATCCATTTTAACTACCCGCATTTGTCATTGTCTACAGCTTTATCCCGTTTTCCAGATAACAACTATTCAGAGGGTATTCTAGAATTCACGTATCATTCTCATCTCTGATGGAGACGGTTGGTAGGTGAAGGATAAGAATCAATGAATAGGACCTAGATCTTTATAAAAACCTGAACAGAAACCCTGATTCGATCCCAGTTCACCAGGAGTAGGAAATTAACGCAGGCTAGTCGGTTGACCCTAACTTAATCATCAGCCGACAACAGTTAAGTTATATCTTTCGTGTAGTATTGAAATCGAGTTGCACGAAAGATATGAATTCATTACTTCTATCGTACAGATTCAGTGGAGTAAAACTCAAATAACCTAACTTATCCTAATTATATAATTTGCAATAGGAATTTATGTCATAAAATATCTTAAATATAATTTAATAACTGTATACTAATTGTTTAATCCTAAAACTAGATACCTGTAAGAAAAATAATCGGTCCGATTTCGAAACTGCAACGGTACATAAAAATATTATAGTGATCTTTAATTAGTATTTTTCTAGATTTATGAAAAATCTTTTTCAAAAGCTTTTTTCTTTTAATTTCCCTTGGTTTAATAATTCCGATCAACAAAAAGTAAATCCCATTAGACAAGTCCGTTTGATCGAATGTTATGAATTTATTATGCACAAGAGACCATATTTTTTTAGTTGGTTTTCCAGGTAGAGCAACTTTGATTTTCGTCTTAAAGGATTTCTCTCTCTCGTTTTACTTCATTATCCAACTACAGATTACTAAGCAATAGGAGTTATTTGAGTTCATGATAGGTTTTGAATAACTATTATTTAATAATAAGTCGTTCACATCTATAATAGTTTAACGAGCCGAGCCGAGCCAAGGTCCTTCTGAAATGCTTCGATTTTCTATTCAGAGGATTCATATTTAATAATGGAATGATCCGGATTTGACCTATCAATCTCTATCTTTTATAGTCCGGTTCTTTAGAGGGAGGCAGTCTATTATAGCCTGAAATGATTCAGTCACTTAGTAATCGGAGAACGACTGAAAAGTGATGTTAAAGGAAAGAAGTTAAGATTTCGATTCACAACTTTGCAAATATTCAAATTTTAAATCGTCCTTTATTAATTTTATCCAATGTATCCAATGCATAATAATTCTGAGGTCTTTGTGCAATAGCTTTATAATATAGAAGCAATATCGCCAATCATCTTTTTACAGAAACGACACAACGAAAAATTTTATTTTTTTAAAAATCATTTTCATAAAAATTTCGCAAATAGTTTCTAAGATGGATCCATTTTTTTCTTTGGAATAGATATATCAATTTTTATATAAAAGCATTGTTGATTTAGAAATAACAAGTCAGTCATTATTTTCTTTATAGTAAGGCTTGTCTAATTTTATTGCAAACTATTAGTAGCAATGGTTCGCTATTGAAACAAAGAATAATGTTCATGTTTCCATGTGGTAACACGAAATATCTCTATAAACTTGTGTTCAGAATCACGATACTGTTTTCTCTATGGAGTGCTATATTTGCGTTATTTGAAAATAATCGAAATAATTCTCGAATGATATTCGTGAAAACAAAAAGAAATTATTTTTAACATTTTTGATTTCCCTCTCTTTCTATATATATATGAGAGAGAGAGAAGAGATAGGAAAGAGAGATCAAAAATGTTAAAAATAACAACTTATTTTCATTTTCATGATCATCATCCATTTATATTAATTTTTGTAAATTGCCTAGCAAAAATACGGAGTCAAATTAAAACCGAAAAATTACAACTTTTTGAAGAGAAATTTTTTCAATTTTAACTCTAATATTTATTTATTAGATCTGATGACACTCCTCCATTATTGAAAGTCGAATGTGATATTTTCACTAATTTTAAAGTATATCAAGAAAATATATTTATACAAGAAAAATACAATAAGTTCATTATTGCAAAAAATATATTGAATAAAAATTAAAACGAAAATAAAATTTTGCTAATAGACGGTTCTAGAATCATGAGTCAATTATACGCTTTCAAAATGGTGGACATAGTATATTCTTATGTTGATCAAAAGTTTAAGCAATTTTAATTAACATATATTCCTGTTAAAAATTTTAATAATTTTAATTCAAATTTTTTATCGAAAGAATAGAACACAAACCATTCGACACTTCCGACTAATTGGCCAAATGGCCGAATGGAAACATGTTGCTCTTCCATTTGGCGGATTCGGGTTTTATTTTGAGTCTAATACCATCAGATATTTTTATAAGATATCTTGGCCTAGCCCGTGAATCCTCTCCTCTATCAATTGCGCCACCAACTCTACTAAGTCGCCATATGCCGTCATGAGTATGGGTGGCATAATAGAATCTGTCTTAGCCTAATTAGCTGTTTAATATCAACTAGAATGTAAAGCGGTGTAAAACCAATAGAAAAGACTAAAATGAGGAAAGACGTAATCAATACGTAATACGTATTTTCACGAAATAGCAGATATTATGGGATAGAGGGAGTATATTCTTTTCAAATATATTAAGAATAAAATTTTTTTTTTTTAATCTAGAAGGATGGAATTGCTAGATTATAGAAATAAAAATACAAATGCAAAGTATGCTTTTTAATGATATATAAGTCATGAAAAATTTTTCTAAATTCATAATTATTTACAGTGTAGAAATCTAATTTCAGTAAAATATTTATTTTTCATAATTTATAGGAAATCTATTAAATTTCCAAAGCGATTTCTATTGAAAAAAAGAGAGAAAAACATAAGTTTTGATTAGTAGTTTAAGTTATCTGCAATTTTGGATTTGAAAGTTTTGTTTTCTCTTTATTATAGTTGAAACAATTTTTTTATGCTATTTTCCAATTATTAAGATAATTAAATAGCGGACCATTCCAAAGTCTATCACGAATGGACAGCACTCACTTGTCAGTCATGGGATCAAGTGGAATATGAAGAATGGGAATCAATGATGTTGATCGGGATCTCTAATAAAACATTCGTAAGAGATGGAGTGGGGAATTGATTCTGGATTCTCCAAGATGAACGGCTATCATTCTTACATGAGGCTATACGATCAAAAAATTAATGTAAGTCGAATCTAAAATTTATAATGCTACCTACAACAATAGAATTTTCAAACACAGATTAACTGTGCGAATCCAGTATTTGTCAGGAACCATAATTCATAAGGAAAACTAATTATTTTAATTGAACTTCAGGATCAAATTTTATATAAATTTTAATAATAATTTAACAGAAAATAAACTGAAAAATACTAGAAAATTCATTTTATAGGTCAACTTATTTTATTAATTTTTTGTTATATAATTAAAATAATTAATAGGCTTATGAAATAAATCTGGAAAAAATAA
Source organism: Olivierus martensii (assembly GCA_000484575.1). Classification (NCBI taxonomy): domain Eukaryota; kingdom Metazoa; phylum Arthropoda; class Arachnida; order Scorpiones; family Buthidae; genus Olivierus; species Olivierus martensii. The sequence continues at coordinate 30,748 of AYEL01060193.1, read as the reverse complement.
TTTCTAATTCTTCTTTTTGAATCGAATAAAAAAATACAAAGAATTAAGGATAAAAAAATATGAGAACTCCATTAGTGGTCAAATTTATTGAATTATTAAAATAAAAACATCAAAATATCAGCAAAATTCATAAGACATTGCTTCTTTTCAATACAACCGTCAGCTTGTTCAGAAAAATGTGTAGACAAGCATTGCGAACTATCAATACTTCATCAATGCCTTGATTTTTTCTCGACTACATCATTCAATACAAAATGTGACTGTCGTGGAAAGCAACAAACATAAAAATTTTCTTTCGTTCAAAACATGTCAAATTTAAAGAGACAAAATATTTGAATATTTAAATGATCGATAAGGGAGAAATTCGTAAAAGAAAAATTTCTTTTGAACGTCTCAGAGATAAACGATTTTAATATCTAATGGCATCGCTGCTATTAAATTATTCAGGTGAGAATGAAATATAAATGAATACGATAACGTAAGATTGATAGCTCTAAATCCATTTTTGTCTTATCTCTCATATATATATTTAGGCGGCCTATATAATATATACATATGTAAGTTATATTTTTATCTTAAAAAGAAACGAATATACCGACGAATTTTCCTTTGAAAACAAATATAAACGTCTTTTCCTTGGTTTATATGTTATGCTTGTGTTACACTGAAAGGAATATAGTGAGAGTTTAGGGTGTTGACCCGCTATAAAAAGTGTCTGGACACTTGGATCGATAACGTCGCTTGGTCTTAGCAAGTCATTGCTCTATGTTAGCTCCTTTTCTACAAGACGTTATAAATATTTCTAACTTTCTTGTTCGACTTCTACCGATAATATAAAATACGTTTTAATTAATCTTAAATAATTATTCAAAAAATCAATTTCTTGTGCGCGCAAATCAATAACCATCTGAACTTTGCCATTTCTATAGTTCTTTCGATGAAATAAAACACTGCATAATTTTTTAAAATCTATCTTCCATCTATCATAAGATATAAACATCTAATCGATTACTAGATTTTAATAAATGAAATCGATTGTCATTTTTGCATAGCCTTCTTTTGTCAATAATTGATTATAACAAATATTGAATATTAATCAGCTTCGAGAGATTCATTTATATTAAGCTATATTTTATATTAATAAAAATATATACCCATCTTTGTTTGTAGAATATTTAAACAAAAAATTTCTATTCTACTGCATTCTATTATTTACCTCTATTCTTCATCTACGAATGATTCAAAGTTCTATTAAGAAATGGGTATAGATTCATTTCTTTGCAATTTTCCATTACAGTGTTGTATATATTCTGAATATTAGTTAGTAAATAATTATATATTAGATAATGATTTTATATTTAATATATAAGTTTGCAAGATATACCATACTAAAATTTCAATAAGATAATCTAGATATTGAGTATTTATTCATGTTGTTGAGTAATCGATTCCAAACATTTCTCTGTATTCAACGTTAATCAATCCTATCCATCCATTTATTTTTCTTATCTACTATAGAAATCGATTTAATATGTACGAATAAATAATCAATTTTCGATATTCTATATTTTTAAATAATATTAAGACGATAATAGCGAAACTATAAATGTGGTACATTTCAAGTGGTTCAACACATTACGAAAAAATTTCATGTTGCAGTTCACTGTTTTTTTTTTTTTTTTTTTTAATGAAAAATTTAATAATACATTTAAAAATTTCTTTAAAATCTTTTTTTTTTTTTTTTTTGAATACTATAGCAACAGAGGTGTTAGAATTCTAGGAAAGTTCAAAAGCTATTGTCCGACAGAACAATTTTAGAAGAAAGAAAAAACAAAAAGAATTCGTAAGGGCGATCTCTTATATATTAATTCTTGTAATATTACTGACTGATGAGATTTTAATTAATTTTTACTATATAATATTTATATAAATAAAAAATAAGAATACTGTATCATGATTTCGCTAGAACGACAATCGTCCCTAGGAGCATTTTAAAGAATTCGGTACAAAATTGATTACTCCATTCCAAGTGCAATTTCGTTATTTAAATTGGCACAAGTGCAATTTTATTAAATACCGTAAGTCATCAATGCGCAAATTTTATGTTTATCTGGCTGCAGTTTTTCATCGTTGCACCAGTCACAGTACTTTTATTAATGATAAATTTGAATTTATGGAGATAAAACTTTGAAAGATAAAAAAAAGTGAACGAAGTTAAAAAAAAAAAAAAACAGACTGCGTGTCTAACAAATCAATTATGAAAAGTAAAGATTTTGAACTTCGGACCACGCCTCTCAGGGTAACCTTTATTCCAGACAGTACAGAATACGATGTACAGGAACAGGAAATAACTTTCCTATATATTAATCTAAAGTAGATAAGCTTTTTCTATATTGCAAAGTATTATTCTTATATCCTACAAATAACTGAAATATAGATAAAAAATATCGTTTGAACTATTATTTATAAGTCTGTTTTATTTTATCGATATCATTATTCCTTACTGTTTAACCGAGTTTGAAAAATGTTTTCATCAAAATGCAGTTTATTTTAGATCAAAACGATAAGCTTAGTTATTTTCTAATTAGAATATATATATATATATATATTTAATTCAGAATACAGCCATATTTCGTATAGTCCAATTTATTCACACAAAACAAAATAATCTTGTTTCACTATAACTAAATTCAATACAAAATCCGATAATTATCTATATATATATATATAATTTTATAAAGACCTTCAATTCATTTCCTGCTTTACTTTTATTACTGACTATAATTACTATAATTGCCGTTTTGTATTCCACCCCTATAACATCCTAAAGCACATCAGTTTATCTGAAAGATCTATTTCATTTTTAATTAATCGATTATTTTTCACTGAATGATATTTTTATATAGTAACAAAATGAACTGCACTTACAATTTTCAAAGCAAAAAATTTAAGATATCTTCTTATTTTATATATACTGTATATATTTTTAAAATTTTTCAAATTATGTCAGGAAATATCTATCATAATTTTTTTTTAATTTAAGAATTATTGTTGAGTATCTCTAGAAACGCTTCTATACTATAACTTATATATAGAAATTACAATAAAATACATCATTAAAGACCTACTAAAGAGCATTAAAGAGAAGCCTATGTTGTATCTTTAAAATTCTTCATCATTGAAAATTTTTGATTTATAGCGTTAAACAGCAAATACAAATTCGATCGAATTTGTTGTATTTGCTGTTTAACGTATAAATCAAAAATTATTCCGTCAGATTATACATTTTTCTACTAATTATGTTAAGTAATATTAAGTAAAATATGATCAGCATTTCTAATATAAGTATTATTGGAAAAATTAATGTTATAGATCTATATAATATATTGTGCTGATAAATTTTTTATATATACCCGAATCATTCCGAAATAAACATTATACAAACTTGAAATTATTTTACATTTATAGTAATTTAAATTAATGCCTTAACATAGTCACATTAAGTTTACATTTGAAAAAAGAAAAGTTTGAAATTAAAAGAATTTGTGAACCTGACTTAAAAAATAGCGGTTCCAGCCTTTATTTTTTGTTTTCACGTACCTTTTCAACGAAAAATTTATGCAGCGAATTTCTTAACTATTAAGCATTGTTAAAATTTAATTATTGCTGATGATATTTTCTTATCTATAAGAAAAGATCATCATCAGCAATACGATAAATAGTTCTATATTTAAGAATAAAAAAATTTATTTATTTATATAAATGCTGCGTTTGTCAAAAACAATCTACCCTACTTTCAAAAGAAAAAAAGAAAATGGCCGGTTCATTGCATTATTTTTACTGATAAAATTGTCTAATTTATGGAATGGATTCATCATAAAATAGACAAGTATAAACATTTAAGAAATTACTCCTGACATTATAGAATCTTTCTTGTGAATATCATATACTATATCATACTCACGAATCTTCATATTCATGGGATTCGCGAACCAACATATGGAAACCAATGACAGACTAGTACTTTCCAAAGTGTGACGCATACTCCCAGGAATAAGAGGAATGTTTTTACTTTGATTATTTTTTTTTATTTCTATATTTTTATCTCAATTCACAAGGTTTCGCATGTATGTAATTTAATTATAACGCAAATGTTAAAAAATAAATATCTTTATAATTATCTTTAAATAAATATCTTTATGTAACATCATGAAATTGTAGTCCAGGTTATGATTTATCAGATTCGATGGAAAATGACAATCTCATATTATTTGGATTCATTTCTTTCTTCTTTACTATACTTTTTCATATTTGAATTATCAAATTAAGAAGAATTTATTTCTTGAACAAATTTTGCTTTAAAACGCTATTTTAATATAGAAATTTTGTCGATAATATTTTGATACTGAAGTCAGTTAATTTACAAAAGCAAAATCAATGTTAAAAGTTTTATGAATAGAGTAATTTTAAATCTATTCTGAAATAAATGTTCTTTCTGTATAAAATATATCTTACACAACATGTACTAAATATTGATATAAACTTTACGAACATGTAAAAGATTTCATGATAATCTCAAGATTGAAATTCATAAATTCCTAACTGCAAAGCAGAAGAACAGATTACCGTACAAAAAATTATCAAAAACGTATTTTAAAAGAACATTTCCAGTATGATAAAGACAAAATGATGCCACATGACATGAAACAATAAGCTACAATAAAACTACATCTAACTGCAAGCATTTTGCTCAGACTGACTACAAGCAAATATACAATCAAGTAAATAACTAAGATTTATCAAAAATCAAATACAAAATAGAAATTGCAATCGCAAACAATTTCAATTACAAATACTAAATCCTCCTCATATAGTTCTAGAAAATAATATAAAAGCTGTGTTGGAAAGCAATATAAAATAAAACAATTCATCATAATAGTGTAGACATTAAACTGAATGATAAAGAACAGAACATTACTTACGAGCATTTCAGAGAAACTGTTCGTAATCAAATATTGTGCAATAACTTACATTTAACTAATATTACTAGTATACAGATTTGTGCATAGAAATAAAAGATCATTAATAAATTGATAAAATTATTACAGTGCCAACTGTTCTATCTTCTTCTTCATGAATAAAACACTTCATATATATCTACAATTTCTACAAATATAGTACTAGATTTACGAGAATATATTTTACATTTAGTTACAGAGACCAACAATTTTAAACAGGTATTAAAACATAGTAAAGTTTGCAATGCAAACATCATAGTCAACAATTTTCATGAATAGGCAATAATTTTCCTTTAGCTCTGTTTAAGATTATATTTGGCCTCTTTTTGTACAGTAACTTTTTCTTATCATTACTTTTGTAGATATTTTCCAAATTCAAATATGTTAATAATAATCCTATTTATATCCCAATTTAAATAATAAATAATTTTCTTCATTTGATATCTTTATGGCAATAATTAATTTAATAGTATCTTCTAATTATTATTTTTTCAGTATTAAATAAAATTAAGTAAGCAGAAAATATAAGATTGGGATAAAAACATTTTTATAAAAATACAGGACTATATAAATTATATACATTATTAAATATTTTGATCAACTCTTATATTAAAGCAACCAGAATTCAAAACAATAAATGCGGGAGAGAACGAGCAAAAAAAAAGATTCGCACTTTATTTTTAAGCACTAGTTAGCCATTGGTCATTACGTGCCCAAACACATCAAAAAATAAACTTTTCTTCTTATCTGTCAAATTTGAGATTTTGCTGTTGAATCCTTATACTAAACTATAGCCTGTCATTCATAATAAAAACGAAAATACGATAAAGAAAGCACGTGCACTGGCTCCAACAGACTTAAGACTATTTGGTCTACCAGAAGTAATAATCATGGATGGTAATAATTATAATTATTATCTTAAAATAATTATAATTTCTGAAATAAATGAATTATTTAAATGCAACCATGAATGCAATGTTTATGTAGCCTCGGATCGCCGAATGCAAACAACCCTCGAGCGCGAGAACAGCCAACATTTTTCGATCGAAAAAGCCAGAAATTGAAATCAAATAACAAAACAAAAAGTGTACAAACACAAATAGGAAGTAAACTATGATAATTTAAAACAAAATTTATAATGAGATTCGGATTTAGTTTTCTAAAAGACGTGATTAAAGATTCGAAGCGAGAGAAAATAATAATGGCAACACTTCCGGTCTGGTTCGCCAATGCGCAGAAACATGGATTTCACACGCTTATTCATTTATTATATGATTCTTAACTTCCTTCTTTTCATAGATATGTATTGGATAATGGATACCGATGATCACGTCAAATACGATTTTATATAAAAGGAATTATAATAGTAAAAGATATTTATTTTTATTTATTGATTATATATTTTAGAAATATTTTTAAAGGCGATTAATATAAAAACTGATAGAATAATATGAACAGATGAGAATAGGATCTATTATATTTTAAGTCAAATGAAGTTGTTTTGGTAACCTTTGTTTTAGCATTACTGTACTTTCATATTAATATGATTAATTTATCTCGATTCAATAACAGAAAAATTATATAGCGCACATACTATATATGATAATAAACAGCAGCAACCAATACCACGTGGCAAAGATGAACTTTATAAAGATGATGAGATAAAACATATGTATTCCCTTAACTTTCATGTAAGTTTGATTATGAAAATTCTGGACAAACGGGACTAATTGAGGAAATGCAGACATTTATCGGGATTTTTAAAATGCCGACGAATTACTGAAATCCTTATACGTCCAGTCTAAATACTGATGTTGGCTACTTTATTTACATATATATTGTATATGTAGTATAATTTTTTGTTATATAGATTTAATAGCTTAAATTACTATATAATTAAAATACAGTTATTTTATACAATGTAAATGAAACACAGTATATCTTTAAAAAACTCCATAATAAACAAATACTATATCTACAATCTGAAGCATGTGTTGTAAAGTGAGACTGCACTTAATGAAATGTAATTACAATTACAAATGCAGTGCATTAATTTAGAATTACTGTGTACTGTATTCTTTAATTGGTTGAATTTTTGAAAGGCAAAAATTCTATCTGGAAAAAAAAAGAATTCACACTAATAAATATGTGTTTTATTGAACCATTTCTAGATAATCCATAAAAATTTTCTTGTAATAGACATACATTTATTACAACCATTATTACGAATTATACTTACATACTAAGTTAAAATATATGTAATTTTGAATTTATTTTATTTTTACTGAAGAGAGCTTTGAATGTCGAAAATGTTTTGATTATAGTTTAGTTTATAATAAATTTATTTCTGATACAAAGAGCTTGATTATGAGTTATCTTCAAAATCTCACACTTTCTATTTAAATCATTCAGGGCCGAATCTTGAAATCAATTCAGATCTTCATTTTCCATTTTTCTAGCAAATTCATTCTATATCTGTTAAACAAATTCATCTACTATGATAAATAATATTATATAATCTTTTAGTCTGCAATATTTTAACCAATACGATTGTTATATTGCTTAAAATAAAATATGATGTCATTTTACATTTCAAATTGATCTCCATTTTTAGAGAAAGCCTATAAAAACCATAAGAAATGAATACAAATGTTACAGTTTGAATTTTGTGATATATTGCCCATGATAGAGCCTATATGTCATTTATATTCAAGAATATGCTTTTAGTACTGCTATAAATTCTTTATTACATAAGAAATTGTAAAATAGAACGATACACAGTAAGTTACGAGCAGCATTAAAAATTCTTCATTACTACTTTAAATTAATAATACAACTAACGTAATAAATAACAAAATCTAGAACCTTGGTTGGAACAAGCTATTTTTTTGAACGTTAGAATTATGAAATGCGTTTTATTTGATCTTTTTATTTTTTATAATTTAATTTTACAAATCACATGAATTTTTTTTACAGAATCATCTAGTTTACAAGAATCTGAGCAATAGAGATGGTAATGCCAGATAACAAAGTTCTAAGTCATCTTATCCAAAATAATGACATTCTGGTTGTAAACAACGTTTTGAGCAAATTTAAATCATCTGCAAATGAACGAATTACTAAATAATGATATAATAAGTTAATTTCAATTAAGCCGCCATATCACATTTGAATATTTTGTATCTAGTGGCAGCCAATTTTTAGAGCCTATCATAGGCTGGTCAACATCCATGATGAAATCAACCGAAAAGCTGAAAGATGGAGTTCAACAGACCAGCTAGGATTCCCGATAAAACTGGAGATATGGAGACCCAGATTTGAATCCGGATCCTCCAATGTAATAAGTGAATTCTCCATCCAGCCGACCTAAATAATGATGTTATTAACAACAAACTTCTATAGCTACAATGATATACTCAGGATTATCAAGGCCCGGTTTTATAATGTCCCATTTAAGTTTCTGTTAACTTTAATCACCAAATATCTGTTACAATTGTTAGATAAATGCTAATTAGTAGTTACTGACATTGGCCGGATGGCGCGTGGTAAAACATTAGCAGCTAACATGGAGGATCCGGATCCCACAATTCCAGTTTTCAAAAGAAATCCACGCCCGGCCCATTGAATTTCATTCTTCAATCTTCTAGTTGACTCCATCATTGGTGTTAGCCAGCTTTTGATGGACTCAAAGTGACCACTGCCAGATACAAAATATCCTCTATGAGATATGAAAACTTAGCAAAACTAACTGACATTTAAACTACCAATTAGCGATTATTTGATTATCTGATAACTGGTAGTTAAAATTATTGGAACTTTAATAGGGCATTATAAAACCGGCCAAAAAGATAGTGTTTGTATAAAATTTCAGTATTACTATAAATTATAGCAACTGGAAATGTTTAAAATGACCTGGGAAGTTATTTCGATGCAAAAATACGTTTATTTTTCGATATAAACAGATGGAAAATTGAATTTTAACTTTGATTGAAACGGATGTGCGAATTAGACAGCAGAGTAATGTAATCATTTAAGAGTGTGAGTTCATGGTCGGCTATCAGCCACATGGAAACGCTTTAGGTTTTCCTCCAGAAAACACGAGATCAAATCCGAATTCCACATCTTAAAATTTACGAGATCCGGGCTCATCCCCATCGATCCCCGTCCTCTATAGGGATTGACAGCCTTGATACGGTTTTAAATGGCCTAATAACATAGTAATCGGTGAGATTATAATGTTAAAAAAATATCTATATAATAATTTTGAATTGAAACTTGTATATGATAATTGTTTTGCAGGAATATTTATCTTATTCTAACATACAAATAATATTTCTTGCTTTTGATCTAATCTAGCCACTCTCAACCTGTGGCCCGCCAAGCTTTTACGTGCGGCCCGGAACGCACAGTCAAGAATTTAATGAAAGAGAATGAAAAGCTTCTCCCACAACCAAAAATAAAAATTCTGATATTAAAAATTTTTTTAAATCTGGAAAAATTAGAATTTTCCTAATTTGCTAGATCCTTCTTGATGCACTCATAAAATTTTACAGGTCATATGTCAGTTTGGAAAACACTGACCTATGGCATTCAAGAATTGAGAAGTCAAGAGTTTTTTGTAGGCGATATTTTAGAAGTCAGATTTTTTTTCACGTGACATCAACCAGTTTGCCTACTGCTGATATAGCATGTTGCGGCCCGCATAATGTAGCAAACAAATGTATGCGGCCCGAGGAAAAAAAAGGTTGAGAACCACTGATCTAATCGGACAAAATCTTGGCGTCAAATGCGCAGTAACAAAATACAAAATGGAAGAGGAGAAAAACCCAGGGCATTCGACGTTTATACAGTAATAATAAAATTACTAGACGCTGTATACTAAAGTATTTACTCTCCTCTATGAACTTTTGCTGTCATAACTTAAATTTTACAAATGAGTTACAAACTCAGTTATATCATTGCAAATTTTACTAGTTAAAATTATTGTCAAAATACGGAGAAAGTTCAATAACAGATGAAAAATAAGGCAATTTTACAGGAATGTTCAAAGGAAAAATAAAATTCAATGATAATTCATCCTGGCATATTAGAAACCTTTTTTTATGGGACGCACTTTTTCTCTCTCTTTGTAGACGACAGAAAAGATGCATTCTTTAAAAAATTACAAAACTATATTGTACTTTTTCCTAGATACTGTAGAATTAGCATTACATTTCCTAGATACTGTAGAATATTTTTAAACCGGAAAACAGTGATGACTACAGCTGACGACTATATTGTAGAACTCGCTTTTCTGCATATCTTAATGTTAAATCATAAAAAATAATCTCTATGCGCGTAATATAATTTTCTAGCTTGAATCATTTACAAATGACGAACGTTAAAACTTTTGAGGTACTTTTTTAATATATCATGAATTATTCATTCAATTTTTAAAAAATTTAGAAGGATCGTCAAGTTTTTAAAAATGATCCAGATGATACATCGATTCTTTAACTACAATCACTTAAAAAATATTGAATGTTACAACTTTAAAGGTTCTCTCTAATCAATCAAATAGTGAAAAAAACTATTTGACCGATTTTTATAAAATTTGATTGATTTTTATAAAATTTAGTAATACAATTAACCCATTAGAGTCTAAACTGAAGTAAGATTAATTAACCCTGTAGATTCAGTTTCTTAAGAATGTGGGCATTCAAACTTTGAAGTTTTCCAGTAATAACTATGAAACTATTTAACAGATGTTTATGACATTTAGTAAATAGATTATGCCATTGAAGATGATTTTGATGATATATTTTAATCTTTTCTCTCCTCTTTAATCATTTCAAAGGAGACATTCTGAAATTAAACAATTAGTTCTTTCTAGAACTGCTTGTTAAAGCTTTATATTCACGCAGGATAAGAATAGTTCTTCCTCAGTACGCGATAAAAATTTTCATTTAATTTCTTTGAAAATAATAAAACTTGTACCCATATTTTTATTCTATGACATTTTAAAACGGAATATTTGAAACTAAAGGTGAAGTATCAAACTATAATTAACTGTAATTACATTCATAATTACAGTTCAGTACTTTTATCTCATTTCTTGAGGAGAATACATTTTAGATATCTAATTATAAAGAAATATAAAATACGAAAGTTTAAAATATCACGTATAAACGCCAATATTAGAGATTATTGTCAGAATTATCACTACAATTTTGCAGTATCAAGGCAGTATCAAAACAGTATATATTATATAATATACTATACTATAGTTACAAAAAATAGCATTTTCACATTTTAAAGTCAATTTACTATTATTATTTTTTTTTAATATTAATTAAATTAAATTAATTCTAGTTTCTTATATCTTTATTTTTGACAATTAAAAATATTTAGATAATAACATAGCATTGACTTTAGATACCATATATATATACTAAAAATATTTTCTGGTACCGGTATACAATATTTAAATTCATTATTTGATGGTCATATAATGCTTCATATAAATATTAAGTCAGAACTGTACTCTTCTATGCAACAGTAGCCTATTTGCAAACAAAAAATGATAGTTATGCTGATATATAACGAAAAAAATAAAGAATTTATAGTAAGATTAACGAAAAACCGTGCGAAAGGAATTTTAAAAAATTATTGTATATATATAATATTAAAATTCGTTTCAGCTTTTTATGGAAATTCGTCGCCTATTCTTTATTGAGAACCACTTTATAATGAAACTACTCACATGCTGATGGTGCTTGCTTGATTATATCTGGTTTTCCTGTTTGGTAACTATCCCTCCACGTGAAATTTTGTTTATACTCAGAATTCACCTGAAAATACGTTAAATTACAGTAAGAATTGACAAAACTGCAAAATACTTATTATTGAATGGATCAAATCACAAAACGGATCACATCTAATAATTTAGAAGACCGCAAGAAATTAGCTTTAGTCTGAATAATGAATTAATATTCGGAACACGATAAATATTCATCGTATATTATTATATAGTAGCACAGTATATATTTCAATAATTAAAGCGTTCATGCGGCGCAATTTTATGGATTATAGGAACAGATTAATTTTACTGATTTAGAAAAATGCTTATATATATTTATCAATCATAGATTAGTTTAAAAATTTAACGATTAATTAAGAAGAATTAATTAGCATATATTATTTATTCTTCTTTATTTAAATAATTTTAAAATAACTTTACCGACTATGTATTCTTATTGTTCAGTGCCCAAATGGATGACATTATTATTAATCAAATGTAAAATTGATTCAAGAAAAAAATTTATTTTGATCAAAAATAACTTGAATTATATCATTCTCTAAACTTTCTACGAAATAAAAATTTGGAACTTGACCAAAATAAAATGTTATAAGAATAGATTTGGATAATTTTTTCGTACAGAAAGTTTGAAATTTTATCACAAACAATTTAATTTGCATGTAAACAGAATTACAGTCTTTATTAGGTATATTCCACGCGATACAGAAAACTTTCATTTTAAAGTTTTCTTTAATTCAGTTTCTCCTATAAACCATTTTTATAACAATTTTTCATTTTTATGAGTTTCTCTGTGCCAATTTTATTTTGCCTACTTTCTTTTTAACGCTCAATGAGCAGAAGACTGATTTATGGTAGAAATATGAAGTCCAATATAGAAAAGAATCCACACCCCGCGATTTAATAAATTATCGTAAAAATAAAATAGGCAATTTCTGATTTTATAATTTAATCTTAAAGAAGTGAAATCTATATACGTAATTAAATCATAAAGTATTACAGATTGCTTAAAACACTAAAATCTTAAAATTTTTTTTTTCGAATTATTCCAAGTTTTTTTAAATAATGTTACTTAATTGAACGATAGAATTTGAATTTACGGCAATACAACTTGAGAATTTTGAACAGGTTTACATACTCTACACAGTATAATACAAAAATATTTTTTAAAACTTCTCTGACCAAATAAATATTTTTGATTTCTGGAAGAATATGATCATTTGACTATACCCAATTTTTTTATTTTGATAAACAGAAATTTGATTTATCGAGATATTTGGCTATATTTTTAATCGAATTTACTTAATGAAACGCATTATTCAAGTGTGCATAATTTTTTTTTCTTTTTGGGATTTTGATTAAAAAACTCCTGCATGAAATTTTACAGGTACAATTGGCATCAGATTATCCGATGAAAGATTAAATTCGTAGATCATCAGCGATCCGATTCTGCTTATACCATTCCCTTATAAGTTGTTCTATTTTTAAAACGGATAAGTATATGACCCTGACATTCTTTTAGAAAATTTTGCGCAACTTCTACGGCAATTTTACATGAAATTACGCTGTATTATATACTGTAAATATTAGCGTAACGATAAGTTTTTCTCGAATTTTTCATAAATTTCATCATAATACGATAATTTATCTTCAAAAAATTCTATTTATTCAATAGAATATATAAATTAACGAAACTGATCCAACCGAGAATTGAACCCGTACGCTCTTCGGAGTCAATGCCTCTACTAAAATTTAGTAAAGTTAAAAAAAGAGAGATCGATCGAAATTCACAAAAATTTTAAACATTTTATTACGAAAAATTAAATTACATTATTTATTATCGAAAAACGTCGATAATGGTGAATTAAAAATAGAATTCAATAAAGATCTTTTAAACTGAGTTAATTTGTGCGAAAAGGATTGATCATTATAGACTAGCGAAAAGAACTTTCTGAAGAAGGTAAAGTTAATCGATTTAGTCTAATATTCTACGTTCGTAAACAAATTCCTCAAGACGGAAGAAATTCGATATTCTCATAAGTTTTCTTATGTAGTGATTGAAAATAAACGTTTAGATTATTCCATAATAAATTTTTATTTTAAATGAAAAATTAATGAAATTAACTTGAAGAGAATTTATAATTTTTGCTTTTAATTTCAAATCAATTTAATAAAACAAATGTAAGAATTTTTAGCATTGATTAATATAATTTAAGAAACTTTCTGCTTAAAAAAAATTATTTCGATATTAATTTTACATAAAAGCTTTCAAATACAAAACTTCTAAAATGAACTTTTCGTAAAGCAACAAAACAAATACCGACAAAGAAAAAACATTTATAAAAAAAAATAATTCTTCTTAGTGTCATTGTCAATTAAAAAAGACTAAAATCTAACTTCAAAGTTAATCGTCATTACGCTAGTAAGATATTTTTCTAATAATTGCTGAAGTTTTTCTTTATATGCCGCTGATATTACACTATTAAAATACGATTAAATTAAAACTGTACGAACATTTTTAATGTTGCTAAAATTCTACCGGATTTCTTTTATTGGACCTTCTTCACTCATTTAACATATTAAAAACTCCAAAAATTTACGAAACTAATTGATTGGTCTGCACGAAAAACGAAATTGGGAGTGAGTGCAGGCGATGATGATGCTAACTACTAATACATCGCCATTCGTCGTCTGTCGTATCCCAACAATCAATTATATACAAGTATATATAATTAGTATCAATACACATACATAAATATACTCAAACAGTAATTTTCATCATTACTAATTTTCTATTCATATTTTAACTGATTAAAGATTGATTAGGGTTAGGTTTATAAACTTACCTTGTCTTCCGTCGGTACAGGACAGACTCGACACAGATTTAGAACAGAATTAATCATCTTTTCAATCGAAATACTTTCTACTCAGCAATGTTTGACTAGGTAGTTGCGATAGGACGACAGATTTGCTTTCCTTTGCTCGCTAACTCACGCATTGTGACTACATAGGCAACGTACGGACGGGCTGGACACAACCCGGTCGATTGGCCTCAGTACTGCGCAAACCTGCATTGCTGTAGTGCATCTTTACTCTGTCAAGTTGCACCTCGAACCGATTTTATTTCACCTTGGCTTTTATTATTGCTGCTAGAACCGTGTTTGTTATTATTAAGCGTATGTCGTGTACATTGAGTTAAGTTTTAGCTTTCGCACCCCACCCTGGCCCCGAACGTGAATCACTTCTCATGTGCGATTCCTAAACTTATAACAGTTCGTTTGAATCGATAATGCACGATACTTCACGGTAAATATGAATTTAATATTCGCAAACACTAGTCCCTTAATTTATTTTGTTAGAATTCCACATATTGGCTACCGAACAAAATTTTTCATATTAAATAAATTAACTTTTTAAAATCCTATATTTTTAACTGCTGTAAGATCTAATGTAGCAGCCACAGTTAAAACAGTTCACCGCTATATTTCAAGATAATCACTGCATCTTTTCTCACAGCCTCAACAATAATAGTAGTTACCCACAAAAAATATTTTATAATCGCAGTAATACACATTATTAAAAATCAAAATCTGAATGAATTCTTAAATACAGTATAATCGATTTTATAAATTAATATTTGATAGAAGTGATTTTCTAATCAGTTTATAACGAGTATGAATAGAATCAGTTTATTTTGAGGAATACAACTGGTTTATAATTTACTCCCAAAATGCAGTAAGATTTTATTACAGAAATGTTTTTAAGATAAAAGTGGTCAGCGTATGCAAAGGTTTCGAAAATCAATGATACTGTACAGAGATAATTCCAGGAAAAGTATTTTAAAAAATTTGAAGATATTTTAATTTTCTTTAAAAAAAATAATCGCAATTTGAATGAAGGATTATTGTCAAAATTTATGCCCAGAAGGTAATTACAGTAAACATATTTATATTTTATACAATATACTGTATATAAAAAAGTAAAAAATAGCATCTAACTACCAATATAATGCAATAAATCATCACACAAATGTAACTGGAGTTATTTTTTTAAACTTAAATTTTTAACTTGCATTTATATATTAAGATACTTTTATTATTTAAACGATCTTTAATTTCATTATCTAAATATTTTGAACTTTTTAACTTTTATATAAGGACTGGATTTAAAAATATGGAAGCTCTTAGGGAAAAAATTATGGATCAATAATTTCAGATTTTTGTCATTATCATTAACAAAAAAAAACTTGTTCTATGAAAAAATTGCTTAAACTAATTTAATTAAAAGCATATATATGTGTGTTTTAATTTTATGAAAGTTTCTGGATGGCCAGCTAGACTGCTCCTTCTTAAATGGTAACATTCCACTAAATATTTTTTATATTTATCATAATTGCTATTATGAACTTATGAATATTCATTATTCTGTAATTATGTATAACACATATTAAACTTAATATATCCCATGGATAGATATAGATTTTATTCACTGTCTACACTCATAAGTATTCCACTTTTTTCCTCTAATGTTCTATCACATTTCTTTTGGTTCATTCTTTTAATCTTTGTCTTTTTCGGACTTATATATTCTCATTTCATTTACAGAAACTACATCTACGAATGCAGTTCACTATCCCTTTCAATAGTCTGTCTATACTTGGAAAAAATATCAAGAGAGATTTTTGAATTAATCTGTGTATTGTATACAAATCATAATCAAAATTAATATATTGCATTTAAGTATTTAAAATTATCCCATGACTTTATAATAACTTGCTAAAATTTATTAAAATCACATGTATAGCAAAACATATTGAAAATATTGAATTTATTCAAGTTTTCTCAATAAAAGTACTTTTTTCTTTGATATCTTTAAAAACATTACAATAATTAATCAGCTTACATGATCGATTATTATGAATTATCAATTTACTTTAATTATTTAATAAATCATGCATTATGAAAAAACACTAACAACAGTTCATAAAAATATTAACTAGAACAAATTGTATAATATGCTATTGAATAAAGAAAAAATATTATGACTTAACTCTCACTGAAAAGTTGATATCATGGTTTAATGGTTGCCTGCAGCCTGATACATGGTACTCTGGAAGTAAGATATTTGAAACAAATTTGTATGGTATCTATAATGCCACTAGCATATTTTATATATATTTGCATAATCAATTTTGAAATTTTCATTTTTCAGCTATTTGTTGTAAATGCAAGATATGTAACTCATAAATCAACATTAAGGTACAAAATGCATTCATTCATATAAGGTCTCACAAATCAGAGAACAAGTATGAACAACATTACATATATTATCATCTATTGAGTGTTATCCCATCAATGAATTAAACTTTTAATACCAGTTTCTCCTATTCAGTTATGCTATACTATTTCTTACTTTTTATATTAATAATGCAAATAATAGATAAATAATACATTTTAAGAAGACAGAACATTTAAATAATCATTGGAAATTTATAGATATTCGCTAGGATTTAAATATTGTTTTTGATAACTATATCAGTTTAATGAAAATATAAGGGAAGTAAATTGTGTTATATATATATATATGAAATATTTTAATTTCATCTGAAAAAAAAAAAAAAAATCCCATTAATTTCTAAAAAAAAAAAAAAGAAAAATTTGAAATCTTACTGTTCCAATGAATAGGAAATATTAGTAGCAGTACAAAAATAAGTTTCATGTATATAAATTTTCGAGGTAGTAGACATAAGGAGTAAAATATGTCATGTGCTGGTGCAGGCATCTTTCTTCTAGTGATATGTAATGCTTATTCTTGAACTTGCAAATTACATGTATGCAGTAGAAGTTATAAGTGATCAAGTGTTCTGCAGAATATGCACAACCTCAGTATTCCAGAGGACATAATAGTGAACAAATGTGTTGAAGATTGGACGAAGTATAGGCAGTTGTCCACTGTAAATAGGCACATGGAAAATGTGCCCATTCAAGTGGACAACTATGTCAATTACACGTGCATGCACAATACTCCTTCATGACAATCTGAGACCCCATATGACAACTGCAAATCTGATAGCAACAGCAAATCATATTGAACAGTTTGAGTGAGACTACCTTGACCATTCTAATCCCTATGAGTATAATTCTGACTACTTCAAGTTTTGATGATGATTCTGGGAGTGCAGAATTTCACTAGCAATAACAATCTGAAATGAGTTGTCTGTGCTCTGTATATGAACTTTTGTCCATATGCAGAACACAGACTTTTACAAGAGCTGCTTTTTCATTGTTGTTAAGCAGTATGATAAGTATTATCAATATTAGTGGGGATTACATTGAAATATAATTTAAGAATATTTTTTTCTAACTATAATATATTTAGTCTCCAGAATGATAATTCCTATTGCTAGCAGACTCATGAAACTTATTTTTGGACTATTCCTCATAATTTTCTGTATCATCATAAGGTTTGCTAATAAATCATCATCACTCTCTATCAATATACTATAATAAATAATTTAATAGAGAAATTTTCAAAGGAAATTTATATGAAGCCATGAGAAGCCATTTGTAACCAAACTAACATTTCCCATAATATAAAAATTTATCTTTTTATTTTTTATAGTATGTGGAAATGAGCAATTTAATTAAATTATTCATTTAACTTTTATTTGAAAAAATTACATTAAAAAATTATTTGTAATATTCAATAAAATACTGTGTAAATAAGACATACTGAAATTTTTATAAACATAATAAATTAGAATTTTAGAAATTATATTCAGTATTTCCTTAAATTTTGTCTACCCACAAATATGAAAATATTTTCATGAGACCACATTTGAGAATCCAGCTTATCATTCTTCTTTTATTTTTATTGTAATACTAATAATTTGTTAATATTTATTGCTTAATATTCTATCTAAATGAAACAGCAATAAGAAAATAATGTATCAATCTTCTATTTCAAAGTGTTCTCCCAATTTTAATACAAATACTATAGTTTTATCATCATTATAATCCAAGTGTTCAGAAATAATTTATTTATATCATGATATATGATAGTTTTTTGTTGTTTTTAACCCTTTAATCATTATTTTTTAAAGAATTATTGAAATAATTTCATTGCTGAATGGGAAAAAACAAAAATTTAATGATAAATAAAATAAAATTAATATATTTGAATGTTTTTGTACAAGAATTTTTATGCATTATATGAAATTAATTTTATAAATTAAACAAAATGTTAGTCTATTAAAATATAATAAAAAAATAATAATTTCTTTCTAAGAAAAATATGAAATCAAATTACAGAAAACCATATAAAATGCACAATAAACACATGATACCAATAAATGTTTTTTATTTTGTGTTACATGATAAATAGTGCTCAGTGATAAATGCATTTATCATACATGATTAAATGATACATAAAACATGATTTTAAAAACATTTCTAATTGCTATGATTCTACACAGTAGAGACTTTTCTCCCTGCTTTCCCATATCTATCATTGCATGTGACCAGTCAAAACATCCCCATAACCGAAACACATCAAATGAATATATTACAGATTTAATCTATATATATATATTTTTTTTTTAAATTCAGAAACATTTCTACCAAAACTATATATACTTATATATCAAAGATAATTTTGATATCTATCACAATGACAATTCTTTTCAACAATAATATGTAAAGATATTTTTCTTTTTGCATATATATATGTATATATATATATGTATGTTTGTATGTATGTATGTACGTAATGTGTCTGTGTTCATATATACATATATATTGTATGTATATATATACACATGCACACACACACATCAAAAACATACACATTTTTATTTACTTATTTTTTTGATGTGATTCTATGCACACACATACACAGATGAATTGGAGGTAGTGTGCAAAGTACAAAAACTATAAATTGTTCTATGAAACAATGGAAAACAGACATGCAGCATTGTTGAATGAATTCTTGATAGTTGATCTGGATGCAGTCTATAAATAATTTTTAAAATATATGAAATTTCTTTTTTTCGGAATGCTATGACTGGAATTAAAATATTAATCTGAGACTCAGAATTCTGTAATTAAATATATATTTAAAGGAATGCTACAAAAAGCATTTGTAATAAACAATAGTTCTAAAATATCTATTTGTATGTATTACTTATTTAGATTTTAAGATTGTGATTTGTTTTGAATTTGTAATTAATTTTGGAGGGGAAATACACAAAAATGTATATGATGTGATAAAATGGTGAATTTGTTAATATACAATATAATTTTCAAACATTTGCTGAAAGTAAGTGAATCTACAATAGTTCTTTTTGAGTTAAAATGAAAATACCATTTCTTTACATGAAAATTTTATCCTTTTTCATTTCATTAATCCTTTGAATTATTTATAATGTTTATATTTTGCTAGCAGTTACTTTGTTCAAAATCATTTTGTACATTCAATTTGTTTTCTACAGTGGAAAGAAAGTTTACACAGGATGGATTATCTGTATTGCTGTCCTTATATTCATTCTGTACATCATAATTTTTAACAGTCTCCTGCAAATTTTTACAGTTATTATTTACTGCAAATTCCTCTCTATGGACACTTTCAATAAGATTATTACACAATTCAATAATATCACTATTTAAATCACTGCTGTGAGAGTATATTAATATATTATTTTCCTCTTCTTTTAACTTACTTTCTGAATATTCATTTGGACAATCAGCAGTAATGGTCTTAGAGGTGATTTGTGATGTGCATTCTTTACTCATTGTAGAGTCTATATATGGATGCATACAATTAGAAACAGGACAACTTTTGCATTTTGTTGATGTTTCCTGATTGGATAAAAAAGAATTCAAAGAACTATCTGAAATGAATTTATTTAAATCATGTTGCATTATTCTGCATTCAATTTCTGTGCTGTGATCATCAGTCAAACTTTTTTCACTTATGCTCACTTCTTGATGTTTTGTGCTACAAATGTTTGTTGTAGTTTCATTTTCAACATTTTCAATGATAATATAAGGCAAGTTTTTGGAAATACCAGAAATACTTCTCTCTTTTAAATCAACTTCCTCACTTTTTACCAAATGCTTTTTATGATGATTTAATTTGCTATTTTTAATACTGTCTTCCTTTGGTTTTAATTTTTCGTACTCACTCTTTACATTATGCTTTTTATCAGTATTAGATTTATATAATTGTTTATCTTTCTTTCTTTTATCAACTGTCTTTCCTTTTTTTCCATCAAATTCCACATTTTGTTTTTCAGATGAAAACTTTGACTTCTTTTCCATATTTTTATTACTTGTTTTTTTTTCAGGTCTTACATGACACTTTACACATACTTTTGAATTGCTTTGTTTCAAAGTTTCAGTTTTTTCTTTCTGTTTAATCTTATCTATTGTTTCACTTTTCTCCAAATTATTTATTGATTTATGAATAGATTTTAGCATAATATTTGAGTTTGATGATTTATTTTTATTCTTTCCATCAAAAGGTGTTATTCGTTTCTCTGAAAATTTTGGAGTGGATTTTGTTTCATTAACTTTTTCACTATTTTCTTGAACTATTTTATTATATTTAATATCTTTTGATACTAATGATGTATTGCTCATCAATCTGACTTCATTTTTCTTTTTATGTTTAGTAGATAAATTTTTTTTTTCACACTGCACTTTGTCTTCTTTCCTTTTTTTTTCTGGTGGGCACTTACTGCAAATTGATTTGTCGGCACTTCTTTTATTAGAAATTAAATTTTCATTTAATATCCTGTTATTGTTGCAATTTTTAATTAAATGTTCTAAATTGTTATCATCTTCTGATTTGATTTCCATTGATTCTGTACACTTTGTTTCATTGTGAATCTCCAAATACTGCCTAAGTCTAACATGCCAGGCAATACTTGTTACTGCAGTGACTGTTCGAAACTGATGAATAATATTACGTGGAAGAAAATAAATATCATTATCACAAAGCTGAATGCGAGCATATCGGATTCCATCTCTGTGTAATTGATTCAATTTAGCATCCTCAACCCACTGAACACACTGAAAAAGATAAATATAAAAATAAAATATTAGGAAGAAAAGTTACTTATTAATATAAGAAATATACAATATAATTATTTTTCTTTTTTTCATCACTTTTGATTAATAGTCATTATTATTTATTAATAAAAATTTATCGATCAAATAAATTTTACAATATTCAAACAAAAATTTAAGAGATTTAATCAAAACACTTTAATAACACAGGCCTGTGATGAAAAAGATACTTAAGCTGTTTTTAATGTATTTTTAGATACTGAATTCAAAAATCGCAATAAAAATGTTATATCACAAACAACTTCCCTATTTGGTTATTTATTGCCTATTTGGTTACTTGTAAACCAGGCAACATCCTGAAAAGATTTAGAAAATGCTAGATTTTCCAAAAATTACTAGAAATTTCTAAGAAACTATACAGAGTGGAAGAAAAGTCTGTACCCTTACAAATAACTTGATAATTATCATAGATTTCAAAAATCTGTTAATGCCAACAAATAGGAAGTCATGGGTGGGCTATTTGATAATGACCTTCAAATGAGCTAATTATGTAAATGAGGACAATTGCAAATCCCATCTCATAGACCATAACAGATAGGAAAAAATTTTCAATTACAAACTTGTTCTGAATTCAATTTTGAACACAATAAAAAAACTTCATCAAAATTGAATGAATAGTTCTCCCAAAAATGAAGCACTTAGATCTATCATATGCCAATTCCTTGAAATTCCTGTTTGTGGAGGCAATCAGTTTGCCTTCACAAACAGCAATTGATGAGGCCACAACAACTTTCATTCTTGCATAATAACAGTAGAGGATCTTCAAGACTGCATCATTACTGTTTGTACAGAGATTTCTACTGACACTCTACAGGCTGTGAAGAACTCCATCCAACAACCTGTTCAATTGTACTTGGGGGCTGGTGGAAGACATTTTGAGCATATCCCTGATTAGTTTTTGCTTGTTGATTAGACTCTGTTTTTTCAATTTATTGATTTGAGATATTATATTTTAGTATTGGCTTGTTATTTATATGTCAGAGATAAATATCAATTTGCATGTGAAAAAGTTTTTTGTTTCATTTTTGAGTGAACTATTCATGCAATTTTAATGAAGTTTTTTTATTGTGTTCAGAATTGAATGCTGAACAAGTTTGTAATTGGAAATTTTCTCCTATCTGTTACAGTTTATGAGATAGGATTTGCAGCTATCCCCATTTGCATAATCAGCTCATTTAAAGGTCACCATTAGGTAGCCTACACGACTTCCTATTTGTTGGCATTAGCAGATTTTTTAAATTGTGATAGTTATCAAGTTATTTGGAAGGATACAGACTTTTCTTCCATCCTGTATATACTGTGTCACGAGATCACATCAGTTAGTTGTGAGTTTAATTGTTACTCAGTTTTGATTAAGTGTGAATGCTAATTGCCAGTGCAATTTCTTTCAGTGATTTTGAACTGAATTTTGTATTTCATATTATATAATTGAAGTTTTTTTGAGTCTATTAGAAGACTAAGCACTTTCTTACTCTTTTTAGAATTTATTAAATTTGAGATTTGTGTTGTATTCTGAATCTACTGTACTCAATATACCATACTGTAGGATATACTTATTGTAGTAAATTGTGAATCATGGAAACTAACAACATTTATATAACTTAAATTCTTTAATATCTTTAATATTGATAAAGAATTTGATAAAATCAAATTAAATGTAATAAAAAAACAACAGAAGACAATAACAAATAGCTATCTTAAATTTTATAGTTGTTAATAAAAAAAATTCATTTAATAGCAAGTTAATACTAATTTTATTTGTAAAAAAAAAAAAAGAGAGAGAGAGAGAGAGAGAGAGAAATCATTATTTTAAATTTTAATAATGAAATATTTGAAAATAATAATCTACAAAGTTTTCTATTTTATCTTTCCCTTAATAAATCAAGCACTTTGTTAACAGGAGTTCATTTTGCAGTAGAAATTGAAATAGTACAACTTCTAATATCTTTTTTAAATAGTTTTCTACAAAACAACACTTTTGCTAGATTAAGAGAAGAAAAACAAACTTTACATTATTAAGACTACACTAAGCACAAGATCATGCACAGTCTTTTGTGTTATTAAAATAGATAAAGAGACTAGGATAGTTAAAGAAATAAAAGAACATACAAAATTACTGATCATCACTAATCTTTCCAAGCTTTTATACAGAGGTGAGGTATATCATTAAGTAGTAATGTGATAAATTAAAGTAGCACTTGTATGAAATATCAGTATCTATGGAATCAGGCTGCAATGTTAGAGCAGTGCAATGAAATATTTTAAGTTAAAGAGAAATTCACATATATAAGGAGTATTCATATTCTTGATTGATTGATTGATTGATTCTGATTAGAATCAATCAATCAATCAGAATATGGATACTCCACTGATAACCTGAAAGCATCTGGCTAAATTATGCTGTTTATCAAGCAATTGTTTTGACTATTTATTGTATTGATAAAATGCTTATAACATGATTATTTTTGTT
Source organism: Olivierus martensii (assembly GCA_000484575.1). Lineage (NCBI taxonomy): Eukaryota > Metazoa > Arthropoda > Arachnida > Scorpiones > Buthidae > Olivierus > Olivierus martensii. The sequence continues at coordinate 6,337 of AYEL01060193.1, read as the reverse complement.
GATTGATCATGATGTGTTACATTCACAGTTCCCAACTTACCCATTTGGTTATATTTTATATTAAGATTCCAAGAATTTAATAGTGTCCAGATGATTGATGCTTTAAAAGGGGGTTTTTGTAATCTTATAATGATACTGTATTTGAATTACATCACAAAGACAGCCTTAAAAGCTGCTCTTTTATATTGCACTGAGTCTGGAGACCATGCTGCAATAAAGACTGGAGAGTACATCTCCTTCCTATACTCAGCCAATTTATAGATAGTATTCACAAATTTTACTAAAAATCCAGAAAGTGAATTTCTGAAGTGATTTATGATCTACAGCTAGCATTAACCCTAAGACTTGATCTTGTTCTATTGCTAGCCACAAACCAGAAATAAACTTCAGAGGTTTACTTTCTAGATGTTTCAGTAAAAGTAGTGAATGCTATTTATGAATTAGTTGCATACAGAAAGGAGATGTATTCCCCCAGTGTCTATTCCAGCATGGTCTCCAGATTCAATGCAATATAAAAGAACAGCTTTTAAGGCTCTCTTTGTAAAGATGATCATACACTTATAACATCCTAGAGTACAGAAGAATAGAGTATAATACCATTATAAGACAAGTTATGGTGCACACATATAAATTTGTTAAAAGTATATATAATAGTGCTGTATAATAAGTAATGTGAAAACTAAATGAACTAAGTTGATATCCAAGTACAGCATATGAATCATTTCCAGCAACATACAGCCCTATGGAAGCTTATATTTTGCAATCTTTCAAAAAAACTTATAAAAAAATAAAACTGAAGAAAAACTAGGAATAACAGTTTCTTATAAAAGACAAAAACAAACCACTTATACACTCTACCAGACTTTGTATGGGCACTGAACAGTAGAACAGGATTAAATGAAGAATATGTAGGAAATATAAGTAAAAGTTGGAAATATAGGATTAAAGAGCAAAAAAATGATATTATGAAAGGAAAATTATCTCTAGTGTTATCCAAAAAGTTCTGAGACAACATTTGACAAAATGGGACCATGCAAAAAAATATTCAGAAATGTTCAGTTTTTTGAGGAAATGAAAATAGCAGAATCTTTCAATTAATCAAGAATAGCAGACTGCCAAATAATCAATGATAATCTACTTGACACCATTCCAAATGCATAGCTACAGACATTAGAAAGTAACAAACACTGTACAGTATTAAGCCTTTTAAAAAAATCTAAATTATAGTTTATGAGCTTTATTTTAAATTTTATAGGTAAGAAGTGTATAACATTTAACGTTAACTATTTTTATACGTATAACTTTTGTTAAATTTTTCATAATTCATAACATCTAGAATGTCATTAGTTTTTTTGAATATATTCTATGTTTGGAATATATTTAAGTTTTATTAATTTCTGATGATGACATTTTACAGTCAAATACTTTCAAAACATAACTATATGAATAAACAGATTTTTTTTGTCTATTTAGTGATTGTCTGATATAGATCTTATGCATACTTCTAATGATTAAAAATACATAGTTTATTAAATAAAATTTATTTTAAGATAAATATTCTTACAGTATATTCTATTTAGATTAAATTTTGCTATTTGATTTTAATAAAATAAAGATCAGAAGATAACTTTAGTAATATAAGATGAACATATTACATTATTGAATTAACAGTTAACAAATATCAATACAATATATCCTATTTTTCTAAGCTGTATAAATATTTCTGAAGACTATTCTAAAAAACAAATTGAGACATCTTGTTTTTATACTCCATAATCTGTGATCCTCTTTTATTGAATCCTCAACATCTTTTGCTTAAGAATCTTTTCTTTAAATAAACTTCTTCTTTTACAAAAGTATTTTGTTGAAGAACCAAATACTGTGAAACCTCATCTGGGAGGAATAGTAGAACAAAGCAGCCAAGAAGTTGGATAAATAAAGAATGTTTAGTCTAGATTACATCATTTAATAGATTCTTTTCTGATCATGCATCAGAAAAGCATCTGTTATGCTATTATGTTATGATGTGTAACTGCTTCTCTTGCAATAATATCCTACAATTTGTTTTCAATATTTAGATTTATTAAATTGTAATAACTCAAAATAATCATTTATTAGAGATTTAATTTTTTTAAAAATAATAAATGTATTGTTTTACATGATCACAAGATATTCATTATATATCTTTCAGATGATAAAAGATAAAAACTAAGTGTTTCTGAACCCAAGTATATAACATGCATATGCAACTATAACATTTTTGTTTCAAATATGTAGATCAAGTCATTTAGAAATATTTTGCATATGAATGGACATTTTGTTTTATTGCACATAGATTTTTCACAAATGAATAGATACTCCCTAGACTCTCAGAGTGCTGATATATGATATTGGCTTAATTTTCAAATTCCTGGTTTGAAAATTCTTAATCTAAGGTCTAGAGCTAGAAAAATTAATACCAATAAATATATACTAAACAAGCAATTTTTAATAAGCTATATTTATATGTCAAAAGCATAACAAAAATATAATAGAAAAATAGAACAAAATGGTGTGTGTAGCCAAGATTCTCAAATTATCTTCTATGGACTAAACTAGAATAAAAAGAATTTCATATTTATGCAATCACAGGCAACTTACCTAGGAAAGCAAGAGAACAATCTTTTTGTTCAATAAAGGAGTTGACTTCTTTCACAATTTTTTCCCACCTGTTTGTATTCCACTCTGTTTTCTTATATCTGTTGCTACAGCCCATCAGATGCAAATGTGATGAAACCCAATGTAGAATTTACAAGATTGCAAGGTGTCATTGTTTTCCAATAACAACTCTGAATCTTGGAGTGGAATTGAGATTAAAAATGGTCATAAGCATATATATTTTATATTTTGATGCAATTAAATAGTTAATCTCCTCCAAAGTTTGAAAGTAATGTTTATCCTATTCTCTCCCCAGCTGATGCTTGGATGTTTATAATTATTAACAGAAAACATTAAAATTTCAGGAAAAGACTATTCTTTCAAAGAGAAAATTTGGTGGCTTTGCCATTTAATTATTATATCTGTATATACTTTTAAAGGTATTATTATTCCAATAATTTATAATTTGTTAAAAATTAAATTAATACAATTCTATAAAATTCAATTCATATTAATGCAATTCCTAAATGTAATAATTCGTAATGAAAAGATACTAAAAAAAAAGATATCAAACATACATTTAACAATATCTAAGAAATATTGGTATTTTTATTTCTAGTACATTAACTGGTGCTATTACAGATATCTGGAATGCAAAATGTTTAATAAAACAAAAGAATAATTATTCGTTCGTAATTTTTAAAGAAAAACATGAAAAAAGGAATGGATCAGTTTACCAGAATCTTACATAGAACCTTAACTAATATGAATCTTTAAAAGAAATTGCTATAACTTTTAAAATCCTCATTTAAGAATCCAGTATATTTTATAAAAACAAAGCAAAACTTAAAATTCAGAAATTTTAATAAATTTTGCTTTGTTAAATCATACTATCACTGCTATAAAATATTAGCAGTGTTTTCTTTACTATAGTTCTCTTCCTTTTTCCCTAGTCTTTGTCTGGAAATTTCAGAAAACAAACAAATCATTGCTTGTTTTGACTTCTAATTCCAAATGAAAATATAGCATTCATACTAGTATAAATTGATATTTTTTGAAGAAAATCAAAAATGAAAATTATGAATACCTTTTGTTTAAGCTGCTGAATTTAATATCCAATTAAAAAAATAAGTTTTAGCATAAGACTGAAATTCCACTATTTTATAACATTCTTCTAACACAGTGTTTCCCAATCAGTGTACTGCAGAACTTTAGGGTGTCATGAGATATTTTGAAGATAAAGCTATATTTTAAGTAGTAATTAGGATGGCAAAAATTTTATTTCATATAATTTCAAAATTCAACTATCTTGGAAGTTTCAGTCCTGAAGTTTCGAAATTCCGGCAAATGGCAGTACAATCAATCCCTCGAGAACATTCTTGAAGTCTCAACTGCGATTATAAAAGTGGATGAGCATTTCTGCCACTTCCAGTTTTATATTTTGAAAATATTACTTCTCATAAATGCAATCTAAAAGACAATATAAAAGAACATGGAAAATTTCTACTGCCTGCACTATCAATGTTCTGGAATTTGATCTTCATATTTTGTGGAATGATGCTAATATTGCTATAACCTAAAAATCCATAAAATTTGGATTTCAAATTTTCTGTTTAAAAACTACTAAATTAGAATTTTAATTATTCTTAAAGTAAGTGATTTGTGCATATGACCTGAATTTAATCCAAGCCTCTCCCTCGATGGCGTCTCCACCTTGTCATGGTGAGGGAGCTTGCGTGTTCCAAGGTTCCTGAGAGCTATGCCGGCGGTAGCTTTGCTATTGGTAGGGTCTCCCATGCTGGACAGGTCGAAGGTGAGGGGCCAGACTAAGAGAGCGCCCTACCCAAACTAAGGTGTAAGGTATCGTGCCGAGAATTGAGTGGCACTAGGGTAGTAAAAGATGTAGTGTCATTAACGACCCCTTCAGGGCACCAGGCGAAACCTTGTTGTAGTTAGCCTTCCACCCGTATTGGAGGATAACCGGGCGGTGACCTCTCATGTTTCCTCCAGTTTCTGTTTTGGCATGGCGTCAAAATTTAATTCTAAATTAAAATCTTCTGAGGGGGCTGCTTCTCCGCCTCATCGCAGGGGTGGTGATACTGGTACCTCATCTGATAGTGCTGGGGTCACTGACGTACCTCCGGTTGGTGGGATGGTGGAGCAGTCTCCTGGTGATATTTCTGCCTCCGGGAGTAAACTTAGTCCGCAAAAGATGCGTTTGTCTGGAGCGGCTAGGCGAAAGCGGAGGAAGGCTAGGAGGGAAGCTGCTGGTGCAGGTGGCTCTCAGCTACTGTATAGTACTTCCCAAATAGCTTCTCTGTCTGACTCTCTTGCTGGTACCCCTGGTGCTAGCAAGAGAACCAGATCTGAACTGTCCACCCCATCTTCTGAGGAGGTGAGGCTTACTAAGCCTCCCAGGGCTTTCAACCTGGATCTTATACGGAAGCTGTGGCTTCTTTTTGGTTAGCCATCATCAAGGAGGGTTTTCCAGACTCGAAGATGGTAGCTGCTAAGGTAGATCTTATTTGGATAAGATCCTGCATGGTGTGGATGGAATCCCTTCTGGGGAGACCTTGCCACTACTTAAGGGGTATACCTTGGACAATGGTGCACTCATTTATATTTGTATAAATGAGTTCACCTGTCAGTGGCTTACTCGGCTCTTGGATGGATGTACTCTTGGACAGAAGATTCGTTTAAGGGTCATTCCTGAGATGAACCTGCCCAAGCCTATGAAGATGGCCTACCACACTGCTGACACAAGTACGCAGGATGTGCGCCAACTTTTTGCTCGACTCCAAGTATTTAATCCGGGGTTCAAGACTGAGCACTGGAGGGTCTTGGGTCATAGTAAGGATGCTAAGGGACAGCGTTTTATCCTGATGGTCGATCTTGCTTCAGCAAAAGCCATCAAGACGGCCAACTATAAGGCTTTTTCGGGGCTCGATCGAGGGACCTTTAAAGTACTTTCAGATCCTAACTCCAAGTCTGGGAGACCGATAGCTTCGGTAATTGCTCCTGAAAAGGGGCATGAACTGGTCGGGCTCTCTGATAAGGATCGGGCTTCGGAGGTACCACTGGTCCTTCCGACGCCCAGTCAAAGGGGGAGGGCATGGAACTTTGCCCACCTTAGGCATCTGTAATGTCATGGGCCTCCCGAGCCGCTTCCGTCCTTCTGAGTTGGCTGCTATGACCTTGCTCTTATTCAAGAGCCATGGCACTATAAGGGCCGAATACGGGGGCTTCACTGCAAAGAAGGTAAGTTGTTTTCTTTTACTTCTTGTACTTCTGATAGTGGTCCTCGGACCTGTGTATTCATTAGGAATAACATACATGTCTCACCTGTTAGGGACTATTGTTCTAGAGACCTTACAACTGTTCAGGTGAAGCCCGATGAAGGGGATACTAGTAGGGAGGGAATTTATTGTTTCCTCTGCTTATTTCCCTTACAATAAAGACGAACTTCCACCAATGCCTAAATTTGGGTCTTTAGTGGAATTTTGTCAAATGAATCATTTTGATTTATTGGTTGGTGTCGATGCTAACTCTCATCATGTGGTTTGGGGTAGCAAAGACACCAACCGAAGGGGGGAGCACCTATTGGAGTTTCTGATGGGTACTAACCTGTTTATTTTGAATAGGGGTAATGAGCCTACCTTTGCTGTTGTTAACAGGAGGGAGGTTATTGACCTAACATTAG
>AYEL01060192.1:0-11973 GCA_000484575.1 Olivierus martensii | reverse complement strand
TTAAGACTTGTCAGGCCGAACTTGGAAAGATTCAAAGGCTGGCTTGTTTGGGCATTACTAGGGCTATGAAGACTGCTCCTACTGCCGCTCTCGAGGTTCTCTTGTGCATTCCTCCTCTGCATTTGTTTGTTGAGGCGAGTGCCCGGGAGGGCTATTATAGGCTTCAGTCTTCGGGGCGAAGAATTTCTTGGACCCATAAGGTGGAGCATTTGTCAGTGTATCCTGTCCCAACAGGATACACTGCAACATTCTTGGGATGGTTAAGGATTACATGGTGCCAAAATTTAACTTCTTCCGGCCCTTCACTGTTGTTTTTCCCAGTTTGGAGGACTGGGGAGGGGGATTTGGGCACAGTATCAAGAGTGGTTTGGTCTTGTTCACAAACAGTTCTAAAACCACTACTGGCGTTGGAGCGGTGGTTTACTGTGAAGGGACTCGGATGTCTTATTCCTTTTCCCTTGGATGCTGCGAAGGGACTCGGATGGTTTATTCCTTTTCCCTTGGGCGGTTTTCAACTGTTTCAAGCAGAAGTCTTTGCTATTTCTGCATGTGTTAGTATTAATCTTGATAGGGATTATATTTTTGCTATTTCTGCATGTGTTAGTATTAATCTTGATAGGGATTATACTGATAAACATATTTTTATCCTATCTGACAGTTAGGCTGCTCTTAAAACACTTGATAATTCCCGATTTGTCTCAAAACTAGTTTGAAAATGCCGTCTTCTCATTGTGAAACTGGCCACTAAGAACAGGGTACAACTGATTTGGGTGCCAGGACACAAGGGGATTGGGGGTAATGAGATTGCTGATAAGCTTGCCATAGAAGGGGCTTCTCGCTGGGTAACGAGGTTGCTGATAAGCTTGCCAGGGAAGGGGCTTCTCGCCTCTTTTTTAACCTGAGCCTGTCCTGGGTATTGGTTCGGATGTCTTTGGGCGGGTTGTCAGGGGCTGGTTGGCGGCTCAGCATCATGCTTTCTGGAGATCTACCTCTGGTCTTACGCAGGCTAAGGCTTTTTTTATGTTTATTATTTATTTAATGTTTTCTTTTTATTTTAATATTTAATTATTTTTTTTATTTTAATGTTTTTTACATCCTATAAAGAGGAACAATTTTAAAAATTATATTTTGTCAACTGTGATAACATTAACTTGACAAAATATAATTTTAAAATTGTTCCTCTTTACAGGATGCAAAAAACATTAAAATTAAAAAAATTAATTAAATATTAAAATAAAAAGAAAACATTAAATAAATAATAAACATAAAAATAAATCCATAAAAATATTTCGTAATTAAAGCAAAAATTTAATTAAGGAAAAAATTTAAAACTGTTATTTTTAATATGTCAAAACATGCTATCTGAATAATAAACTAACTTCACAAATATGAAGAATTATATACAGTATTATAAAAATTGTTTAATGATTTTTTTAGATGATAAAATTATATTTTCAAGTAATATAAAATTTCAACACAAGTTAAAAATATATAACAATTCAAAGATTTAAATAAGTAGTAATAGTACCTGTTACAATCTGTTATCAAGTAATTATTCTTGTTTAATTATGTAAATGCTAGTTTTAGTTATTGGCCACTAAATATTATACTAAACGGCACAAAATAATTATGACTAGCATTGTTATTCATACTAATAAGAATTTAATTTGTTATCAAGTAATTATTCTTGTTTAATTATGTAAATGCTAGTTTTAGTTATTGGCCACTAGATATTATACTAAACGGCACAAAATAATTATGACTTGCATTGTTATTCATACTAATAAGAATTTAATTTAAAAAATTTTTTTCTTTCTTTGAAATTAGAAAATACTTTCACACTATTACAGTTTATTAACTTTTCAGGAAAATCAATAATATCTAAATCATAATTTTCTGTTGAGCCTTGTATTGAAATTGAAACGAAACTGTTTGGACTTCATATCAGTTTGCAGTGCTATTATTTGTTGTTTGTTTGTAAATTATTATTAATTTTCTCTGTTTTTGTATCTTGTTTCCGAATAATCAAATTTGATTGTAATCGCGTTAGTCATATTAGTCGTAAATTGTGTTACTTAGTAATCCTATTGTTTATTATATCTAAGTAAAGCTGTCATGAATCATTTTTATATAACGTTAAAAGAACACAAATGTTGCAGAAACGAACTTAAGTGCTGATAAATAATATCTGTTTATCTTATCCACAATCTTTTCATAATAAATTTTAGCATTTATATCAGTTTCCTATGATGAATCTTTTATATTGCTGTCCCTAAGTCCATTATTGAAACCTATGAGATACATTGATCTTTAAATATCTGATATGGTGACGAATGCGAACTTTATATTCGTTTTAATACTATATTTTTATAGTTTAAACAACATTCTTCGGCTCTCAATTAGAACCTGAGTTCAGGGAATATTTTTATAATTAAAAAACACTAACATAAAAATATCTATAATAATTTAATCGTATGAAATTTATTTTTAAGACAATATTTTAAGATAAAGTATGTTACTTTTGCTTTATTTTTTTCCCTAATATAAATTGTTAAAAAGCCGAATTTTAAGTCAAATTAACATCTGATTTAGTTATTTTAACTGTATTAGCTATTTATTTCTGAGTAATTCTAAAGAAAATCATCCGATAAAAATCATGTTTTTTGATAATTAAAGCTTCTTAAATCGATATTTATAATTTCAGATCAAAACATGCCTTTTAAAACCAATCATTCTCCAGTTCACGTCATATAAGTTTTAAATCCAGTTCATCTCATAAAATTTGATATTAATGCCTAAAATTTACGTTAATAAGATAACAGATATGAAAATTAAAAATTATGTGATATTTTTGAAAGAAAATAAACTTTTTAATTAATTTTTCATTTGTGTTTTATAGAAATTCAATAAAAATAAAAAGACACATGAATGTTCGTCTCTCTGAAACTGCAGAACTCAAAATCACATAATTTTAGCAGCATTAAATGCAACATTTGCACTCCGTTTTTTAAAAGTTAATAAGATAATGATTTATAGGTATAATAAATAATAGCATTATTACAAGAACATAATTTATTGCAAAATATGATTAAATTAATGTAATTACATTTAAATTCGATTACTCAAATATCAAATATAAAAAACAATATTTTACGAGTAAACAAATAAATTTTCATCATGAAAACGTGTTTGTTTAAAAACTCATGCACGGTTCTGAAGAATGAATTGGTTACAAAAATGGTTTTAATTTATGCTTGTTACATTTAAATTTTAAAATTAATATTTTTAGAGTGATCTCATGATGGAGGATATTTTTTGTAGTTAGCGAAAAACCAGATTTAATAATTAGAAATTGAAAAAAATATAATTGTTTTATTAAATATATTATTTCAAATTATTATCAGAAATACAATCTATAATATTAAATATGCAAAAGTAAGAATGGCAATATTTAGTTGTTGTTTCATTATTCTCAATAGATGTAAGTTATTTTGCTGGACAAAGGAAAAAAATATGTATTTATAACAATAATAAACTAAAGGAAAATTATTTAAACTTTAAGTTTATTAAAAATTTAACTAGAATTTTTAAAGTAAAACTGTAATATCATTTAAAAAAAGTTCTAATTTGATTGCTTTCAGAAATTGCAGAATATTTCATATTAATATAAGAAGTTCGAAAATAAAAAAAAAAGTTTATTCGAGAAAGCATCTCATATTTATAATTAATTTAATTATTTAATATTAGTTTATAGAAACTATATTCAATGACAGGAAAATCGTAATTAATCAAAAATTTAAATTAAAAAAATAACAATTGTTCTAACATTTAAACAAACTTGAAATACTTGTGCTAATTAACTGAACGATTGATAACAATAGCATGCAAATTTTCCTTTATACTCAGACTCTTATGAATTTTAGTCAATTAAATGGTTTCACATGTTTTTTGAAGAAATCAATTAGAATTTCTATCAATCATGTAGTCCCACATGTCTGATGATTAGTTATTCAAACCGCGCCAACAATCAACCAAAAAATTCTGTCATTTCTCAACAATTCCAGTAATTATTATAAATGTAGACAGAAATTGTATAAATACTATTAAATTCCGCGTTTCAACGCTGATTAATGAAGGCATGTATGGTTATCATTTAGATGCATCTTCATTGAATGCATAATACGATTGATAATCGTATTACCATTCAATATAACTAAATAATTATAAAACGGATATCAAAAGTTAACAATATAGGTGTGTTTCTTCCAAATTTTATGATTTTAATTATATTTCTCAATTTATAATATGCATAAGCATTTTTAACGTATAATTTCATGCAAATGCATCAAATTTGCTTTAGTCTACGTGTAGTTAAAATGCAACTTTAAACTTTACTATTAAAGTAAAAAATATTTGCTAAAGAACTAAATCTAAAACCATTTCTTTAATAATTTACGAATAACAATGAAAATTTAAAGACATACCAGGAAATAACAATCATTTTTTAACTGTAAGTCTATACTTTTTCTTTCTAAATTGGTAACTTAAGTTAAAATTATTATTTTTCTCGAATTTCTAAAATTTAAACAATCTTTATGCTTTTATAACGAGAATAAAAATTAAGTTATTAATTAAAATTTAAATTATGAAATTTTACAATAATTTATATTGTTTTATAGCGGATTTAAAATCCTTTTTAACTATATTTTACTTACAAATATATTTTCTTTTTATAGCAATTGATTATCTACAGATCAAACTTAATCGGTTTTCAGCTCTAACGCATCTTAAAAATTATTCTGCTTATTCAGCAAATTTTCAAATAAAGTGGCAATTATTCTTTCGATTATAATACAATTTTAATTCTATATATCTTGTAATGCGCAGTTACTTAATTAAAAAAAGTTAGAAAAAATTCTTATTGTTAGGACGAGGCCCGGGTCCCTCAATCTTTTATGGGTCCGGGAATTTGTCTCCTCTTCCCCCGTCTCGACGCCACTGCTCATAGTATAGATATGAATTTCATATCTTTAAAGATGTGATGTAGGCAAATTTATTATTGATAAATCAGAATATAATGCTTTCTTTTTACTGTAATATTAGTTAAACCTGGCATATTGAGATAAACAATATCAGTTAGTATAGATTCTGTATAAGTTATTTTGTTTATTTAATATTTAACGATGCTGAAGAAAGTTAAATATTAAATAATCATAATATAATATTAAATAAACAAGGATATATGATAACATATTTTAATCAGTCAATAATCCATCATAGGGAACCAGATCTGAATTGGTTCTCAGCTTATAGATTGAACAACGGAAATCAAAAGATCTGGTCTGAAATCACTCTTAAAAAAAAGAAAAATGGAATAAAGTAAGTAAAGATCTGCGGACTGGAATTTGATTTTATGAAAAAAAAATGGAGATTTAGAATTTTTAAAACATACGGCGTAGTAGCTGATAATCATTCATGTTTAATCAATTGTGATTTTTGCTAAAAGTGAATATTTTGACTTTAAATTTTTAGTCTACTTTCCTAAGGAAAAGAAGGCTTCTGAAATGACTATCATGACCTCTAGCTGTAGACCCTATTAATAATTTCAGCGAATTAATAGATTTTCAATTAAATTTGGTAGTAATGTTCTGCCATTAAAGGCACCTCGACGCCGCATCTTTAATTCTGATGATTGCATTTGATTTTTTATTGAAATTTTATTTTATATTCTTGATAATAAGTGACAATGTATTAAATTGTAAGGATAACACTTAGCACCATCTATTGTCAATATTATAAAATAATTTCAATCATTCAAAAATAAAAGAAATATTCGGGAAGTAGGCAATTTTATTTTTTCGGAACTGCTTGTTTATGCTTGTTATATTCTTTTTGATTACTATATACAATGCCGATTCTAATAGACGTGCAGTCGTGTATCCATGCAGACAGCTAAATCCCTAGAGCGGCCGATAGTGCACGTTAAAGTATAAAAGTTAAAATAACTTTATCTAATATTTTATGGATTTTTTACTCCTATCAGCTAGGGACCATCATAAAAATATACTAGTAAGCTCCCATAAGTTGGGATAGATAATGAATCTACTCGCGATCAGCATTGCAGCCAAATATCTTACGCAGACAGCTGGCAGCCCAAAACCGGCACTGAATATATAGGAGCGTTCTTCTATTGAAATGTTCCTATATAGTCAATTTTTTGAAATGCTAATTCAACTTGGAGGGTCCGGACAGCCCGTTGAATCCCAGCTTCCACCTTCCGAGGCTTGACCCCATCATGGATGTTTGCCAGGCTGTGTTGGCGCAGGATATAGACTATCCAAACTAATATGGCGATTTAACTATCTATATCTACTCTGTGAGTACTAAGTGGAGGGGCATTTCATGTCTATTCCGGGCTCACACCCTTGATGGGAGCACCGTTACATGGAGGCAGTGACGTTTTTGTTAATAAAATTAATATTAAAAAATATTAAAATTTAAAATAGTTTATATTTTTATTAGAATTAAAAATAAAGTCAGATATAATTTTATATTAAGAATATTATTAATATTCAAATTTGTGTTATCTGAAAATTTCGCTGATTTCGAACTTTAATAATTTATTCGAAATTCAGTTGCGAGTTTTATAAAACTGGAAGTTTTATTATAGTTTTAATTTTGAGAAGGATGATAGATTTTGTTAATTAAATGTATATATGTATATATATATTTCGATTAATCTGTTACTGGATGGATGGTCACGCAATAAAGTTTCGGCTTTGTGAAATGTAAGGACAGACTGATCTCTATTAAAATTCACTTTCATCAAGAGCAATTCTGGATTTTTAAAGGAATCAAGATGAAGTTCTCGATTCCTGTTTCTTTTGACACAATCGAATTCACAACTAATGCTATTTTTATATAAAGTAATAGGAATTTTTCAAGTATTCCATAGTTCAATTAATTAATGTTAATCTTACTAATAGAATAACAATATTTTTAATTTTAATGCTATAGTCTTATCAAAGTCTATGTAGATTTTATTAGTCTATAAAATTATGAGTATAATTTAACTTGTTATATTTATTACTGTTATTAATATAAGATTACAGTATTTATAAAATATATAATAAATCGGAACAAAACTTCAAATAATTAAAAAAAAAAAGCAGTTCATCATTTAATTATGGAAGCTCGGCCATCTTTTATATTAGCAATTGCTTGGAATTATTACATTTTACTTCCTAAACATTTACTACAAAATTCAAAGTGAAAACTTTGCATTATTTATACAGTTTTAATGCTTGTTTACTTTACACAAATAAACTACAAATTGTTTGTATGAATGTGTCGTAGTAATAGGATTTAATCCTGGGAAAAAACAAACAAAATATTTTGGTAACTCGTGTTAGTTTCGAGTAAAAGCATTCAAAACACTCGTAAAAGGTTTTATTGACATGCAGGAAATCAATGGTGAAACGTTACAAGACGTTATTGTACTCAATTTAATTTTTCCCTAGAAAGCTGCATAATGTTCCACGCATTTATTTTTTGGTTTGTATTTAAGCCGTGATCAATAAAAATTCAATAATAAATAAAATAGTGTTTCGGACAGACTATATATCATTCTGATACGACAGTTTTAAAATATTGATTTAGTAACTATAATCGGTTTATTTTTATATATTTTAATTTATTTGTTTATATCTTAATGGTCGAACAGTCGTAAGTTAAAAGACATAACGATTCAATATTTTTCCGATCTACAATAGAGATCGAAAGATCAATCTGAGTGCAATATTATGTAACTGAAATTATCGTAAATTACTCATTGTTTAGAGCCAATTTAATCTCATTCGTTCTCTCATTGAAGATCCAAACTATAGACATACTAAAACTTATGTGATAATGAGAAAATTAAATACTGTAGTGTCAAATAAAGTAAACAATTTCCTTGCAACAAGATCATTCATTGATTATATATCAATATTATATATTTAGTCTACATATAGAATAATTTTGTTATATTTTAATGAAGTAGGATAAATTATAAAAATACCTTTATTAAAATTTTTCAGTTTATTGTATTTTTAAATCATACATATCGATCTAACTCACATTAAGATTATACGACAGCATGATGTTAAACTATTAAAAATATAGGAAAAAATTATATACTTGTATCAATATTAACTAAATTAATTGTTATATGATATATGGTATAAATTCTAACTACATTCATCATTAGAAAAAAAATTATGAGATATGAAACAAGATATATAAGTGATAGTATGTAATTTTGCTGCAGAATAAAAATAGTTGATTACATTGTTTTCGAATAAGTTTTACCTACTTATGAAAATAAAGCAATATTATTTTATTACTGTAATCCCTGTATTATTTCAAGTTATATTTTGATGACTGCATTCATCCCACACAAACCATCTAAATCCAATTACCACGAATTTTCCCGTTGGACTTGTGACAAGATTACTGCCACGACAAATTTCTCTCACTTCCAATCACTGAATGCAGGTTTTAATTTCCCTGGTAGCTTTCATCTTTCTAGAAATGTAAATCAAATCCCAAAACATTACGATATTTTTAGAAAATTTTCAGTTACTTGACGTTCAACAATTTTAAGGGGGGGGGAACAGTTCAAATTATACTTTTGAAAGAAGTTTGTATTACTAAAATAAATTTTTATGTTATCTGATAATAGTATTTCTTTTTCTTTAAAGTTTTCTTTGTTTGAACACGTCAATGCCAAGAAACTTCTTCGACTAGTCAGCAACAATAATATCGTAAAATGTATAAAATCGAATCTTTTAAAGTTTACTTTGTATACAGTTGGAAAGATTTTTGTATTTTTATCCTTTTTCCAATTTCAATTACTTCTTCAACAGAATTACCAATTTTTTTTTTATTTTTTTTTCTTCGTCTATCTGCAATCAATTATTCTATAATTATTTTAAATATTATTATAGTACATTAATAAATATTTTCGAAATCTTTTATCGATTATTGATACTTGTTTGCTGAATAAGCATTTTAATTTATAATCAATGGGCAATATTATTTATTAATTTACGTCGGCGAAGATTTATTAACCGATCTATAAAGCGATTTATATCATATTTATCGAATAAACCATTTGAAAATTTCTCCGTAGATAGTTGTAAATTATTAATGATATTTAATAAAATATATATACGGTAATTAATTAATATTTAGGATATTAATCCTATTTGTAAATTACGGGTCATTAATAATCTTTTAATAGTATCCATTAAACTTTGCATAATCAAATTAAAGTAAAATTAATATAATGTTTTTAACAAGATTAAAATTAACATAAGCTAATTTTATGTCCAATCAGTCAATCTTTATTAAGATAAAAGGTGTGTTTTAGAGGCAAAGAGAATAAAATTTAATAGCTGAAAATAAATGTTTGAGAACAAATAATGTAAATGTATATTTAACAGATTTTATGAGATTTAAATATAATAATCTCATGTAATCTGTTAAATACGTTATATGGAAGTTTCTTAAAAAATGTGAAGATTATTTTTATAGATATAAAAAGTAGGTTGATTTATTGTAGAAAATTTGTTGTTAATTGATAAAGGAAACGTACAATAAAAGCCAGTGATTACAATCCAGAATTTAAAATTATCAGCATTCTTTTAATTCACATTGTTGCTTGTATTCATATAATCACAAGAAAAAAAAGCATTGCAGCTAATTTTATATTTTGTAAGATTAAAACTTTTGTGTAATATATAATATAAAGAATTTTATTCGAGTATTTCCTAAAAATAACAAAATCTAGTAGCTTTTCTAGTTAAACAGATGATTATGCGATAAAGTTTTGATAACAACAGGAATACTGTTTCAGCAAAAGTCGAGCATATTTGCAGAACAAGAAAATCAACATTAATCATAGAAGATCTATAATTGGTAACCCATAGGCAATTTTCCTGTTACATGTACAATTGTATTTTTAATCAATAACACTAATAATGACTAAGAACTGTTTATTCATCTCTGTTTTATAATTAGCGCATAATTTAGAATTTTATAAACTGTCTGTATTTCTCTTTTAATTAATCAAACTTCTAATTAAATTCTTTCAAAAGTATTTTAATATTTTTTCTTTATTTATTACGAAGACATTATAACAATTTCATTAAGATAATGTAATTTTTCTATATTTATTATTGATTAATTGAAAATAAAAAGAAAAATATTATTAAATCATTCATGATATGCAACATATATATATATATTTCTTCAAATCGTTTAAGATTTGATTTGCTTATGTCTATTAAAAATTAATTATTTTTTTTTAGTTTAATGGACTTAAATTTGATGTAATTTCATGCAATAAAATTTATTTCCAGATATAAAATTACACAAATGGAAATTTGTTTTAAATAAATAAATTAAAAATTTATATTGTAAACGTATAAGATAACATGCTTGTTATCGTACTGAGAAAATCATTCATAACTCACAGCTGCGTTATAACTAAATGAAAATCTAAAAAATAAAAAAAAAAAATTTGCGCTTGCATGCCAGAAAATATTTCTATAGCTATAAGCAAAATAATAAACGAAAAATAGTGGTTGAGTTAGCTAAAATTTATAAATCTCATAAAGTAAAATTGAAAATATTTTTCGAAGCAAAAAAGTATTGAATTAACAGGGCAATTAGGTCGTATCTTTGTTACTATTGATTAAAATAACAATTTTAAGATTACTGTGGCTTCATAATTCGCAGACTTTATTATGGAAAAAATCCTTATTTCTTTATAATACTTAATCACATTTTTCTGTAAACTGCTTAGCATCTGTTCTGTAAACGGTAGAGTACATCATTAACTATTATGGTTTACCCTCATTTGCTACGCCATCATTATGTACAATATACGATGCTGGTAGGATATTTTTCCCAGTCTTTACCTAAAACAAATTTTTTACAATGTTAATGATCCTTTCACATGAGATATTGGATGATAAATGATTTTGTTCAATGCATAATTTTTGTTTTTATTTTTTCCCCTTAAAAAAACTAAGAAGAATATTTACTGATCACTCTCTCTACTACTCTCTAACATTGCAATAACATATAAAATTTAAATTTATTTTTGTTTTAAGAAACAAATTTACTATAAACATACATTTATTTTCTAAAAATGACATGTAAAAATCATAAATTATTATAAATAATAATAATAAAAGAACCAAAAATAAGCTATAGAGAGTTTAATTTATAATTATTGCATTAAATTTAAAAAATAAAATATTATTCATATATTATTAAAACTGTATAATAATAATAATATATGTAATAAAAATATTCTGTCGAAAATAATAATTTTAACTATTATATATCATTGTTTATCTAATTTTAAAGTTTTATTAAGTAATTCAAACAAAATTTTAATGTTGTTATAATATGTAAATTTAAAAGTTTTATATACTCATGGGTTGTAAATGCATTTATATTACGACGGCATTAATTACAAGAGAGAAATGCTCTTTGATGCATTAAACTATACAATATAGTCTTTTATCGAGTTGTCTAGACTAATTAGTTTGTTTCAACTTCTCTTTAGCTAGCAATCAAAGCGACAGAATACAGAAATAAAGCCAGTTAAGTTGCTGAAGAGGGATGAGATAAATCCATAGAATATACAAAACTATGGATATATCGATGAGTGACTGTTTGGTGGCAACAAATACCTTGTAGAATCAACAATTAAATGAGAATTGTTCTAATGTTCGCAATGCTTTTCCTTCTAAATAACCGAATTAGAATTTATACATCATTTTTAACATCAAGAACCATAAACAATTAAAATGCTAATTTAACAAATTTTAAGCTTAAGTTTTAATTTTCATATAAAATATTTTGGAAAAATTCAAAATTTTTCTTTTGATATTTTATATTTATTATTTTAAAATTTTT
>AYEL01060191.1:0-21911 GCA_000484575.1 Olivierus martensii | reverse complement strand
ATACATTTTAATGTAACTATATAAAATTCATATAAACTTTTTGTATTAAATTTTTTTTTATATTTTATTTCGAAATTTTATGCACGCTTTCATAACTTATTTGATTAGGTAAGTAATGTAGATAACAATAACAATAAAATCTCGAAATTTAAAGTAACCTTTCAAAATTTAATTTTTAATTCTTCATATTTTAAATGTTATTTAAATGAACAAAAGTACTTTTATACCAAATATCTACAAAGAAACAACAAAATATTACTTTCAAAATATTAAAAAGTTATTAATTTATTCTGAGTTAAATTTAAATTTGAATATAAAAAAATTACATTAAGATACGTTGTCTGCATCAGTTATGTGGAAAGCAAAACAAATAAAAAACTGAAATGAGGAAAGAAAACCATCAAGGTTATCGAACAGAATGCCCAAGGAGCTTGTTTATATTTCTGTGTGAACTTTGAAGTAACTTTATTGATCTTCCCGAGACAACTTGCATTTTATCGACATCACAGATGCGGATTACACTCTACACAGTGGCTGCAATAACAGTGACCAGTAGTCCTTCTATCGCACAGACTTGATTCTTTCTGTATTCCTAACATACAGACGATCTCGAGTTAGAGTTCGATCGCCAGGAAGTCGAAGAGATAAGATTTCAACAAGAAGTCAGAACAGGAAACTAAAAATCCCGGATCTTTATTTATAAAGTTTCTGTAGAAGAGCATAACACAACCAGAAACATTTGGAAGTGAAAAGTTTAATATTTAATGAAGACAGAATCTTCGAATTTTCAACATTTTTTTTCAATTTATAAATAGTAAAATAACAATATTTGTTTATATTATTATTATTGATAATTTTTTTTCTATGATTTACAAAAACAAATTTAAAATCTATATACCATGTGTTTTATTGTCGATATAAATTTTAAAGAAAATTACTTTCCTGAATGGAAAATTCGAAATTTATTAATTTAAAATATGGAATAAATTCGATTTTAATGAATATAATACGGTCTTAAATTACATAAATTACTATTTTTTCATTTTTATGTAAAACGTAATGATGCAGAAAATAAATTTATCCTTTTATGATGAGAACGTAATTCGAAATTTAACAAATACCTTACAATTTTTAGAGAAACGTTTGAGTTGTTTTCAATAAATCACTATTTATTACTTACTTATTACGAACATGGTAATATATATTTAGTTTTATTCAGTGAAATGAAAGTTGCCTCTTTATAGAGTACATTTATCCAATTCGTATTCACAAAAGAAACCCATACTTTATCATAAAATAGTTATTTTATGCTAATATTAAGCAATTTTTGTACGTAATATAAATATATCAAAAAATGGAACAACAAGATGAGCTTTAGGATCATATTTCGAAAAAAAAGAACTCAATCAGAATCCAAATGATACATTTTCTCTAGTCATGGAAAGATATATTTCCAAATTTTAATATCCTTCTTATTCCGATCTGTAATCCTCATCCAGAAAACACAATTTTAAATATTTTTTTAATTATGAGAACAATATATAAAAATTTTATTAAACTTAACATTTATTTCCTATTGATAGAAAGAATTCAATTTACATAACTGATAAAAATTGCATTTTATATAAGAAAAATTGACTGTAAAATTGTTCAGTGTGTTATCACTTTTCTCAATTTATTATAGATTACATTATTATTATTTTAAATTAAAATATTTATTTTTCAGGCCAGATAGTCTTTAAAACGTTTCATTAAGGAGAAGTTATCGAAATATCGTAAACATACTTTCTAATAAATTAATTATAACATGAATACAACTCTATGAACTTTCCCATATCAATAATATAAATGATCTACTTTTATTTTTATTCGCAAGATAAATTTTATATTGAATATTTTATTGTCCTAGCAAAATTCAAAATAAATAATTTAAATTTTGTAATGTATAACACCGATATTTATTAATGTAATTTTCTATAAGTAAATTACAGCTAATCACTTCAAAAGATGATAAATATTCTGAATATAAATAATATGGCAATTCATTTAATGAAGAATTTCAATTAAAAAAATATTAGTTTATTGATTAATGTTTGTATCTTCATGCTGATTGACACTTCAAAAGATGATAAATATTCTGAATATAAATAATATGGCAATTCATTTAATGAAGGATTTCAATTAAAAAAATATTAGTTTATTGATTAATGTTTTTATCTTCATGCTGATTAATGCTTATATCAATTGAATTTTAAATTAATAATTAAAAAGAAAAATTCATTAAGCAGATTAATATTATGCTTACTGTAATCTTTTCTCCCTAAAACCCATGAGAAAATTTTAAAAATAGGATTAGATCTAATTTTGAATCAATTAAAGTATTTGAACTTTTGTAATTTCTTAATGGATTCGTTTGAAAGTTCTTATTGCTGTTGACTTTCAATAAATGAAAATAAACTGTTATTTAAGTCTATTGCAGACATTATAAAATATGCATCGACATTTATAATAAATTGAAATTCTAGAGAGAATTACTTTTTTACTCAATAAAAATATAAATAAAATAAATCTTCTGCAAATTGCACTCTATTAAATACTTTAAGAAGATAAAACACAAATGTGAATGATAAAAAATATTAAATTATCCCTTTGTTTACAAAAAACAAAACAATAAATTATTAATTATTTTTAACAAAAGTATAAAAATTAAATTTAAACTACTTATATATTCTCACTTCTGACTTGTGGGTACCAACTTTGCAAATAAAAATTAAATAATAAATAATAAACAAGTTATTATTAATAAGTTATTTTATAATTCTTTTAAAGTGCTCATGTTGTTTTTTAAAACTACTTATACATTCTCACTTCTGACTTGTGGGTACCAAACTTTGCAAAGCGACATTCTATAATTCTAAAAATAGCATAGATACTTTTTATTACCTGTAGGATCATAGAACATATAGATAATATAAAATTGCAATAAATATATATTTAATCCTTCAGATTTTTATTCAAATTGGAGTGTTGTTAGGTCCTTCCATTACTAAGATTTAAAATTGGACTACTGCTAACTTTAGCTTCGGAGTAATAATTCTGGGATGCGTCATAAGACTTCAAATATGACATTATCAGATAAGCAAGATATTATTAGGATAATAATTCTGGAACTGCTCACAGAATCCCAAAAATGACATTGAGTCTATATTCATATCTATGAGATCATCATCATGATATAATACAGTATGTGACTTCATAAAACAACATCAAAGTATCAGTAATATCAACTATACGTATAGCAGATATATGCCAGAAATGCCCAGGCAACCTGGCTAAAATTAAAAAAAAAAATAGTTCCGCTTAATAACGGATCAACTTTATTAATAATAAATTTATGAAAGTACTTTCGACTGGTCAGTTCATTAGTTGTATAATTGATGAATTTGCTCTAATTACGTATTATTCTATTTTTTATACAGCTAATCAACTGAGGGGCAACTGTTCGAAAGTACTTTCGTGAATTTACTGTTAATAAAATTGATCTTTTATAAGCTGAACTTTATTCCATGTACAGACTAAATAACATTTCTTTATCAAAATAAAAAGGTGTTAACTTTAAGTAAATTAGTTTCTGTGATACTTAACCTGTAAATGTTCTCGTATAACCTCGTTTATGTTCAGAAAAAATTTAAATCTTAGCAGTTTACGTTTTAAATGCTCATTTATTTGAAGAGAACAATTTCTTATTTCATTTGTAACTATTGTCGTAAACTGCGATCGTCAAATTCGTAATTTGTAAGTTTAATGTCATTTAAGTTTGTCAATGCTCTATAATAATATTGTAAACTGAACCAGATTTTTTTAATTTAAAAGTTTTATTGTGTGATTACTTTAAAAATAAGTAATTAATTTATGTTAGAAACAAATTGTAATCTTCTATATTTGACATTAATTATCACGCGTACTTAAGCAAAAGATGTTTTCGGTTTCTGATGCAAACTATTATACGAATGTCGTGTACTTAAACACGTGTAATCTTCTATATTTGACATTAATTATCACGCGTACTTAAGCAAAAGATGTTTTCGGTATCTGATGCAAACTATTATACGAATGTCGTGTACTTAAACACATATGCAGTCTATTAATAGTTTGACTAAACTCTATAACATCTGTTCATAGTAAATGTAATAGAAGCTTTCAGTAAAAATTAGCATGTCAACTACGATTTAAATAGCGTGAAATCAGCTAGACGTAAAGAGAATCAGTTGAAAATTGCGGTTGGCATTTAGCCAAACAGTTAACAGTCCGGAAAATAAAGGTTTAGACTGATTGAAATGAAGGCTTTCGAACCACAACCGTCTCTCATTTCAATTATATGTTGAAGTTAAAATGGATAAAAGTTACAAATGAAATTGCTGAAACAGTTACTAATGTCGAGGAATCACTTCAGTTCTTTTAAATATTACTTACACTTTATTTGATTTCGTTTCAATTTGAAGAAAACACTAATTGGCACACGAGTATAAGTTTTGTTACATTTACTAATTAGATTCTATTTAATTCATTAACACAATTACTACTTATTTGATTTATTTGATGAATAAAAGTTAATTAGAACGATTTTTCCTTTTTTTTTTTTTGATAAACATTTGTTGACAAATGAAATTTTAGTTAAAATGATATTTTTCGACGCTTCTAACAAGATTCTACTCCAGTTTAAACTCGAACATTTTATCACTATGACAATTATCATGATTGTTTTCCATTAATCACCATAAATTTGTTAAGATATTCGGGCTTTTAGACTTCCTCTTTGATAAATTTACAACAATTTTTGTATACACACTTTTGTAAACATTGCAGGAATTTTTGCTGATGATTGTTATTTATTTTACGAAAATTTTTTTATGGAAACAAAAAAAAATATTTACAAAATAAACTATATATTAC
Source organism: Olivierus martensii (assembly GCA_000484575.1). Taxonomy (NCBI): domain Eukaryota; kingdom Metazoa; phylum Arthropoda; class Arachnida; order Scorpiones; family Buthidae; genus Olivierus; species Olivierus martensii. The sequence continues at coordinate 16,958 of AYEL01060191.1, read as the reverse complement.
CAAATCTTCATGTAATTCGAGTGCTGAATTTTGATTTTCAATTTAATTGAAATTTTTGAAAGATTTATTTATAATTAATGTATTTTCTGTGAAAGAATTGAAAAATAATTCTGAGGATTTTAACTTTACATCAATCTTGGCTTATATGCTTATTTGATAACGCTTGTGATTGAATAATAAAATGGATGGGTTTGATATCGGAATTAATATACTCAACTAATTTTCCATATTATTTAATTTTCCCCCGTTTTCAATAGGAATTAATTTATTATTTAAATAATTATTATTTAAATGACGAATTTTCAATATTCATCAATCTTATGAAAGAGAAATTTCCAATTTGATCAAGATATTTGATATAATCTATTAAATTCGTTTAATCGAAGAGAATTAAATTTTTATATCATTTCAATACCGGTCTGTTGCAAAGACGGGATCTTCAAATTTTATGAATTGGATGAATTTTTGCAGAGTTTTTCACATGTTAATGCAATTTCTTAACTTATAATCTTATTATTAAGCGGTACAGAATTTATTAAACAGATTTATTTGATTTAAAATCCCCTATGTAATGAATGTTTTTAATTAAGTCTAAAATTACTCATTCGCAACAGAAATTGGCTTAAACATAGTTCGAACATAAAACAAAGTTATATTAACACGAAATTTGGGATTAAAACCTTTTTTAAATTCATTAAGGATTAAATACTTTATTTAAACTTTTATTAATGATGATGTTATAAATAAATTACCAAGGATGTTCTTTATTAATTTTAATTTATCAGTAAGCAAAATAAAAAAGGTATAAATTAAATTACTTTAATGCAATAATATCGTTTCGGGACCATAAAAGATTAATTTAAATCGTAACTGTCTGTCTGGTTAATAATGACCACAATTAAAAATATAAATTTTCCATTAATACATTCAAATTAACAAAATTTTGTTTGTTACAGGAAATATCACAAACTAATTATCAAACAGTTTAAAATTCTACAAATTATTAAACAATTTTAAAGCAATTTAATACCATTAAAGTAATTGAATACTTCGAATGAAATATAATAATAGTCTGTTAACAATTAAAACTCGAAATATTTTGCATCATTTAAAAGAAAATACTTTCTGTCTATTAGTTTTTTATTTTTTATACGCGTGTTTCATGTTTAAGTTATAATATATAAAATCAATCTTTGTTGACACTTGTGATAAGAAGTTACGTTTATTAAAGTGTCAATGTCTATCTAGTGAGAACTAAAATGGTCTTTTAAGTGCATATAAGTGCCTTCTTTGTCTCAACCAATTTCCTTCCTTTACGTAATTTTAAATATTCGTCACATCGTAAGCTGTTAATGCATGTAAATTTATAGAATATAACTTAAGTTGCAAGCAAATGCCGGCAAACAACATCTTTCATTTAGAAAGGATTTATAATGAAGTAAAATCAGTTGGAAAATATCTGAAAAATTTGATTAATTTTCTATGAATATTAAAACAAGTTTTTTAATATAATTGAAAATTTTAATAACTAAATGCCATATTAATATTATTTTTTAATTAGTTAATGTAACCATCTATTCTATTTATTCTATTAACACAAACTAGATGAATTAATAATAATAAAAATTTCGAATCTATAAAAATCAATAAAAATTATAACAGATTTGAATAAATTTTTTGAAATTATAAAAAAATTGAGCCAATGTAACCTATAATAATAATTTTCCGTAACAATAAAAAGACAAAAATTTATATTAATGGGCTATTCTACTAAGCAAGAGAGAACCATAATCTTTTATATTTTAGTATGGAAGATTACGGTTCTTTTGTTACTGATATATTTTTCGATTTTATTAGATTTATAATATTAAATAAAAACAAAAATGACCAGTAAAATTTTGACGTTGGTCGCGGTGCTTGGGCTGAAACAGCCCCTTCCTATTCTACTACTACTACTAGTCCAAGCCTCCATAAAGTATCCTTTTTGTTATTTTCATTATATACTATAAATCCTCTTATTAATGGACTAATAGGGGATGAGATCCAATAATGCAAATTGCCTGGTATTTCTGAACTATGTATAAAAATAGCCTGAAAAATTGACAAAATAGTAATATATGACAAATCAAAAATTAAGAACTATTAGCAGGTTATTTCTTTAATGGAATCACATTTCAAAATTAAAAAAATAATAACATTTTTGGCTTTACATCAAGCCACCTTCAGTTACTTAAATGTGAAAAAAATTAGATCAAATGCAAACTCAATGAGAGATTTAAATCAAAATTATGCATGAGTTGACATATAGTCAAACCATGATTAAGATATTACCTTATAAAATAACAAATAATATAAAAATTACATTTATAACATGCAATTTTATAAATTAAAATATTATAAAATATACAAAATGTTTTCCAAATAGGTTAAACATCTAAATATGATCTATATCATTTTAATAAATGTAAATAATTAATAATTCTATAATTATGTCTTTACCCCAGTGAGCAGGGGTGCCGAGAGAAATTCCAGGCCCCAGTATGAACCAGGTTTTGGTCTTTTCTCCTCTGTAAGATATCAAAACCATACATACTACATAAATTTTATAGATAGATTATTGAAAATTTTATTCACTTTAAAATCTGTTTAAAAAGTATATTATATGCAATTTGAAAAAAATTGAGGTTCAACGAATTTTATTTTTTTAATCAGTCAAACCTCTTTAAGCCGCCACCATCGGTTCAGGTCCTCTCTGACGTCAAACCTCTTTAAGCCGCCACCATCGGTTCAAAGGTCTTCTCTGGCTGTAAAGGAGAGTGGGTCTCGGCATTCCTGCTGAACCGCTCTTCCGATCTAGGAGGGTGGCGGTTTGTGGCGGCTTATGGTAACATGTGAGAAAACATGTATAGACTAGAATGACATTGTTTCATTTAATTAGAGGTGATCAGAAATAAATTGCTGAATAGCAGAAGGATTTTTGTTTTTATATTCACAAATTAAAATCTTTTCGCAAACATCTAATGTCGTTTTTGACATTTTCTGAGTAAGAAACAGCAACAATACTCACAACAGTTGATTTATAAAAAAACGGCTTAAACTGTTCTTCTTCTTCCGCAAAGTCAAGGTTATGGCTCTTCAGTCTTCTCCTATTTTAAATGGTTATTTTGTAAAAATCCATTTAAAGTTTTGGAATAGCTCATTTTGAAAACAGGGATGTGAATAGTCACAGGTGTGAAATTACAGTCTAATAAATGTTAACAGATAAATTACTTAATTGCCATCTTCTCTCTTCTATTTGTGTTGATTGACCTTAACAGATAAATTACTTAATTGCCATCTTCTCTAGTGTTTCTATTTGTGTTGGTTGACCTTGCCATTCGATTGTTTTGGCAGTTTAAACAACTGATTTGTCTACTAATGAAATGGTTTTGCCTCTAGAAATGAGTGGCGGTTGGCAATTAGTGAGATGGCGGTTTATAGAGGGAATTTCATGTTTTAACATAAAGGAGGAGATTTGTTATTGGCTTTCATCAGGCAAATAACAAGGGTGGCGGTTTATAGAAGGGCGGCTTAAAGAGGTTTGATTGTATATTTATGAAGAAAATCTTTAAAATATCGTTTTTTTCCAAAGAATAACATCATAAGCTTATGGAACTAACTTTTGGAAACACCCCATACTTTTTAAATTTTTCTTTTCAAGTTGGTTATAACGAAAAATTTTCCAGTACCAATCATTTCATTATAAACATATTCCACTGTATATCTTCCTCTAAAAAAAGTTGTTGTGAGCCCTGTCAGTCTGTCAGTTCATTCTCTATTTAAATCAGGGATGTCCAACCTTACGGCTTCCTTGGGCCACATTTGTAGAAAAAAAATCATTTTGGGCCACACATAAAATATACTAATTCTAATGATAAAATAATGTATAATATATGATATTCACTGTTACAAATAATCAAAAATGTTGTAACAATAATTTTTGACTTCTTTTCACTCAGAAATTTTTTCAAATTATTGAGGAGATTAAGAAGTTTTAATCACTGAAATAAGAAATATTATAAAAAATGGAAATAGGAAATGTATATAGGTATTTGAATAATAAAAACTTCATTAATTTCATTAAATACATAAAAATCTGAATGTTTTAGAGAAGTCTGCAATTTTATAGTGAGCCGCATTTATTACTGCACTGTGCCTCGTGCTGGACAGCCCTGGTTTAAATGAAATGCTTATGTCTAATTATCATAATTAATTCTTATTTTAACTGTTTAGAATACAAAAATTTTTCTTTACTTTACATTTTTATAATACAATTTTAATTCTATATATCTTATAGTGCATAGTTACTTAAAAAAAGTAGAAAAAATTCTTATTGTTAGGAAGCTGCCCGGGCCCCTTAATCTTCTATGGGCCTTAGAATTTGTCCTGACTCCCTCTGTCTCGATGCCACTGCGAGTAGAAAATTCACTCACTATCTAATATCTCCAAATAAATCTGTTTTTTTTAATGTGTCATAAGAGAAGATTAAAGGGTTTTGTTCTCTTTCCTCTAGTATCATACAACATTTTCATTCAGTAGGATCCTTTTAACCCTTTTCTTGCTAACCTATTTTCCTCACCTTATTCTTTACTCTTTTAATAATTAAATACTATAAGCACAGTCCAATATCCCATTGTTCTGTTCCATATATTGAACATTGATTACTTTGTATATAAATAATTAAATAATGTGATTGACAAACAGCCACATGTAGTAGCAAGAAATTACTTTTAAATTAGACTATTTTTTTTGTTTTACAGCACTGATTTTTATTATTTTGTTCTATTATCATGATTAAAGTCACTTCTATGATTTTAAAATTTCTTCATTAAGTTCTCTAGCTAAGTTTTCATGGCCAACTTTATACATCAACCTTTGTAGAGGAGATTCTTCATGATGTTATGAAATGTTTCATTTCAATTACAGATGAATCGGTAACTTAGTGAATTGGTAATTAGTGATAACTATAAATTCTAGATCCTAGCATATGAATTATTCTAACAATTCACAATATGCCAAGTATCAATATATTAAATATGATAAATCAGAAAATAAATTAATCTACAAACTTTCCTTTTTTCTTCTGCATTTGATTTGCTAATTTCAATATCAATTGGAAAAAATTTTATTCCTTTCTGAATATGCAACAATTTTTTTTCAGTTGAAAATAATTTGTTTGTTTTATTACTGAAACTAATTTCAAGCAGATTACTAACTTAATAATGAAATACACATCAGAACAATAATGTCTGTACAATCTAATTTTTTTTATGAATTTTCTCATAAAAAATACATTACAGTGAAACCCCGCTCGTGCGTTCCCGTATCGTACGACTTTCCCGCTTTAAACGTCTATTTTTGGAAGTCCGAACATTTTCCTATACTTGCAATGTAAAACTTTCCCTCTTCCTACGTTTTAATTATATAACTTTTCCCGCTTCCTACATCCAAAAATTTTACGGAAATGTCATTCCATTTTTGGTTTTTCACTTTTGTTTTGTAGTTAAAAATTAATTATTTATAAACAGTATTCGAAATAGAACTGTAAATTTACTTTTGACAGCAATATGAGAAAACTTAACTTGTAATTTCGGAGATAGCCTAAATAAAGTAGGAACGAGGGAACGACAATCGTATTTAAAATTTCATCATCCATTAAAATAAGAAAATTAAAAATGTATACTGTAATTATGAATGCCACCTGGTTAGTTTCGATGTTGTAAAAAAAGAAATTCGGTTTTGTGAATGATTGAAAGAACAGTATTCTTACTAAACTGTACTATACGATGTGAAACCGCAACTTACAGTATTCCCACGCATCTGTTTAACATTTATTCTGACTCTCCCTTTCCTGTTTGGACTAATCCACAAGCAAATTTTAGCAATCAACGGTTCAGTACATTCATTTGAGTTGTTCTCTCTTACGTGTACGACTGACTTACTTATTGGTAAAAAATGAGTTTTAAGAAAAGAAATTTTTATTCATTGGCAGAAAAAACATCAATATTGGAGGAAGCAGAAAATTTTAAAGGAACAAAACTTGAGTGACTGACTGAAAACTTTTAAAGGAACAAAAAGTGTGGAATCGCTACTTCTACGGTTGAACCACCTATGATTGATATAGGTGACGAAATAGATGTTGAAACTGAGAATTATGATTTTGACTTCGATAATTTCGTGGGTTGCGATTCAGATGTTCTGACTTCAGAAACTCAAACAATTGATGACCTTATTAATGAAGATCGTAAATCTGAAGAAGAAATTGAAGAAAGTGACGAAGACACAGAAATACCTACCTTCATTTCAGCTTTAACTGGGCTAAGAACAGTGAGAAAATATTTACAGGCCTTTGAGAATGAAGAAAAAAATTTAAATTATTTGTCTATAATTGAAGCTGACTTATTTAAATTACACAAAGAAAAAGTAAAACAAGGAAAAATAACAAATTTTTTTTCGAAAATGTAGATAGCGTATGTAAATAAAGTTAGAATCATAAAAGTTTTTACAGTACATTGTAAGTTTTTTACTACGTTATTTACATTAAATAAATATTTATTCTCGTATAAATATTGTCAAGTTGTATGAAATTTAAGTTAATGATGATCGATTTATTAAGTATAGCGTACTTTTAATTTTTAAATTACTGTATTCACCCAAAATTATTCGCTATTTAAAAATACTCCGTGCTTCTCGATATATAACGTGCACTATTATTTATCTGACGTAAAGTTTAAACAATTAATATTATTTTTGCATTCTATTACAGTATTTAATAATGTACAGTATTTTTTGTAACATTTCAATGAACTTTTTTTATTATGATGTCATCAGAGTTTCCCGTTTCGTGCGTTTTCCCGGCTCGTTTGACTTTTCGGGCCGGTCCCTGAAAAGTTTCAAAATCGGGGTTTCACTGTATTTCAATTAAATTTATTTGAATTAATAATTATCAAGTTTAAATCTTTTTCAAGCAAACATTAAATAATAAGATTTCCTATATGAAAAATTTTTCACTTTTAATTTTTATGAAAATTATTTTTTATTAAAATGATTTTTGTTGAAAACAGTAAAGTTTTTATTTGGACACAAATATTTATTTGGCCAATGCAGAGGGAACTTTTCAGTTAGGCATTTTAAATTTTACTTTCAAATATATGATAACCAATCAAATAAATCTAAATGTTAGTCAGCATCCCTTTTTTATGATGTTTAAACAACAGGCAATATTTAATTAAATATACAAGTACTCCTCAAGTTATGAACATAATTCGCATGTAAGTTTTGATCATAACTTGGATATTGCTATTATTTGGCTTCTAAAGTATTGAAATAACTTTATACACTGTGTTTTGTAATATATTTCACAATTGGACCAATTAGAAGTTTCTTATTTCACAGATTTGAACAAAAAGTTCTAAATATAAAATAAGGAATTTTTTTTTGGTAATTACAGGTAGATCCCGTTATACGCAATACATACGCTCTGCAAAATCGCCACATACCAAATTCGCATAAAATGGGTTCCATTTAACATGTACAAAATAGAGTTTTGTTCTCATAAGCATTAATTAATTTGCTGATATAACGTAAATAATTACATTATAAAGGTATAGGATTAATAATACAACAGTTTTCTACTTTTTAATCTTAAAATAGCACTTTATTTTATTTTATAAAATTCAAGATACACTAAAATACTCAAAATACAATAAAGTGTCCACAATCTAAACTTTATATTGCTTTGGGTTCATCTGTACCAGAAGATTCTGATGCTGTTTCCAACAGTCTCGTTCCTGTAATAGTGCTGGTGGAATTCCGAAGAGAGAGTGCAGTTACGGAAGAGGAGCTTGGACTGGATGTTAGAGGATCATTCGACCTGGCAGGATGTTTCATTAAAAATTGCTTGATGGTCGGCTGTAACATTTTCTTCATCTTCTGACTGTACAACTCCTTGTAGCATTTTAGAACATTTTCAATTTCTCTCGTCACTTTAGCACTTCTGTCTGTTATAGCTGTATCGATCATTCGAAAGGCCTGGACATCATTTTTGTAAAATAGGTTTCTTACAGGTTGCAATTCTTGAACTTCTGGTTCTAGCTTACTTTCCTCAAAAACTTCCAACAGATTCCGCAGATTTGGTTAAATCTGCGGAATGTGAGTTCAATGTCTGACGCACGTCTTCTTCGTCGACATCAGTAAAACAAACATGTCTTGCCATGTCTGCTATTGTCTTCGTTGCCACATTGATGTCTATCTCCACTTCATTTTCAGGAGCAGATACAGCATCAGGCCACAATTTTTTCCAAACATCATTCATGCAATTCGGTGTGACTTCTTCCCATGCGTCTTGAATCATATCAATTGCACTCTTAATGTTAAACTGTTGCCAGAAGGTCTTGATGGAAAGTTTGTCATCAAAATCACATTTACTAATGAGATTCAAAAAGGTTCGACGGAGATAATAGGCCTTAAATGTGGCAATAACGCCCTGGTCCATGGGCTGAAGAAGAGAAGTGGTGTTAGGAGGTAGAAACATCACTTGGATATTCTCTTCCAACTCAGAAATCGCAGGAGAGTGGCTGGGGACATTATCGAGGAGTAGGAGAATTTTAAATGGGATTTTTCCTTTCTCACAGTAGGCCTTCAACTCCTGTTTTAGTTCTTTAGTAAAATAATCACAGAAAATTGATGATGTCATCCAACCATTTTTATTCGACTTCCAATGAACACCCAGACTGGCCTTATTGTATTCTTTCAATGCTCTTGGGTTTTGTGAATGTTATAGCATGAGTGGTTTTAGTTTGCAATCTCTGGAAGCATTTCTCCTAAAAGAAGTGTGCATCGATCTTTGGCTGCTTTAAACTCAAGTGCAGTTTTCTCTTCAATGGAAATGAACGTGCGACTTGGCATTCGTTTCCAGAATAATCCTGTTTCATACAGGTTAAACATCTGTTTTAGTGTATAACCTTCAGCTTCAACAAATTCTTTGAACTTTTTCTTAAATTCGTCCGCTCCTACATGGTCTGCTGCAGCTGCCTCTAGTCATTTTTATGTTATGGAAGCCGAAACGATTTTTTAATTGATGAAACCAATCTGAACTAGCTGCGAAAGGTGCCACATCATCCTCCTCTTTCGTCAGATCAACGTACAGGCTTCTTGCCTTGGCTTGAATAGTAGCTACAGAAACAGGCATATGTTGTTGGTTGTGGTGCTCAATTCAATAACTTAGCATTTTTTCCATTCTTTCCATCGCCTCCGGACGTGACTTCGTCACTCTGGTTACACTCAAGTTAGTTGACAACTGAGCTGTTTTACGAATTGTTTCTGCATTGTCACGAATTGTCCGCACAGTCGATTCAATAAGTCCTAAAGTGCGTTGTATATTAACTATGCGCTCACCTTTATCAAGACTATTGAGGACCTCCAACTTAGTTTCTAACAAGTAGGATTTTCGGACCCGCTTTCTTCCTTTGTTAATATGTCTTTTGGACCTGTGTGGCTTTTGGCTACGTTCCATCGTCCTGGAGGCAGGTGAGGGTATCTTTTATACCTAAACACGGGGCGTAATTCTTACACCAAGTCTAAGTCCTGTCGTCTGATCAGCCTGATGTCCTTTTTATTGAAGACATTGGAGAGGTTGGTGGATAGGTTTATTAGGATGGGGACTTGGTTAGGATCCCCCTTTATCGCAGTCAATTTGCCTATCAATCTGGCAAATCGACTGAGCATGCTCTTCATGAGGTTAAAATCGACTGAGCATGCTCTTCATGAGGTTGTTTCGAATGAAAGGACTTTTGGAGATACAAGGAGATTGCCCTTGGTGCTTTCCTTGATATTAAGGGGCTTTTGACTCTACTTCTTTTGAGCAAATTAGCCTTGCTACTCTACGACTTTTGAGCTAAAATTAGCCTTGCTGCTATTAGACATGGAGTCAGTTCAACGATTATTCGTTGGATTGGCTCCATGCTGAAGCATAGACTTGTTTTTAGCAGACTCTATGAGGAGGAAGTTATGATTCTCAGTGTCGCTGAAGCATAGACTTGTTTTTAGCAGACTCTATGAGGAGGAAGTTATGATTCTCAGTGTCAGGGGATGTCCGCAGGGGGTGTTGTCTCCCCTTCTTTGGAGCCTTGTGGTGAATGAGCTATTGGCTTTACTTAACGGGAAGGGTTTCTTCACTGCTGGATATGCTGATGACATATCCATCATTGTGGTGGGGAAGTTTCCTAGGACTGTTTCTGAAGTCTTTCAGAGGAGCTCTTAATACAGTTTCTTACTGGTGAAATAGGTTTGGATTGTCTGTTAATCCAGACAAGACTGTTATCGTGCCTTTTACTCAAAGAAGACAGTAAGGTTAACTGAGCCGACCTTCTTCTGTAAAAGGTTGCTGTTTTCTACCCAGGTCAAATACGTTGGCATTTTGCTTGACAAGGGTTTGACTTGGAAGCCACATGTTGAGTTTGCTGTGGGGAAATCCTGTAGGGCTCTTTGGGCTTGCAGGGGTATTTTGGGTAAGACTTGGAGTCTTAGGCCAGGGCTATTGGTTTGGATTTATATCATGGTTGTGAGACCTATTCTTACTTATGCTGCCATTGTTTGATGGCGAAGAGTCATACTTAAGACTTGTCAGGCCGAACTTGGAAAGATTCAAAGGCTGGCTTGTTTGGGCATTACTAGGGCTATGAAGACTGCTCCTACTGCCGCTCTCAAGGTTCTCTTGTGCATTCCTCCTCTGCATTTGTTTGTTGAGGCGAGTGCCCGGGAGGGCTATTATAGGCTTCACTCTTCTGAAATGTTCGGACTTCCGAAAATAGACGTTTAAAGTGGGAAAGTCGTATGATACGGGAACGCACGAGCGGGGTTTCACTGTACTTTCTTTACATTTCGGCAACATTTTAAGTGCTATAACAATAAATCTTTTCGCATACAGCTTAGAAACTCAGCTGATCTTGTCCAAACTGATGTATAGCAACCTTATTATTCACAGATAACCAGTGATGTGCTAAATGTGCACAAACACGGATAAGTACAAAACCAAAACTGAATTTGACTCCTAACAAAAATAGAAGAGCTTTCGTATGTTGGCGATAGATGGTGCTACTAAACGAAAATCGTGTATATCAAAATCGCGTATAACGGGATCTACTTGTACCACCATCTTGAAATACTGCCATATGTTAACTAATAGTGTAAATAATATTGGTTGCTAAAGCATTCTGCTATCATATTGTTTAAAATTATTGAAGAATTTTTGAAATTTCATAGAATTTGAGAATAAAATTTTATGTTCATAAGTATGAATGTTTATAGATTAAAGATTCATAACTTGAGGAGCAACTGCATATATAATCATAAACTAATAAGTTCTGCTCACTTGCTTAAAGTCTTGTGAATCCTTGTATCACAAGACAAGGAATCACAAGACTTTAAGCAAGTGAGCGTCTAATGTTCTACACTAGTATTTGATGTAGGCCATTCCTGCTAGGATGCTTTACAAATAAACATCCAGCAAAGACCTTACATTGACATTTAAATGCTTACTAGGTGTTAAAAATCATTGTTGTATAAATATGATTCTGTTAATGCATTTTACAAATTTCTAAATCATAATTAACAAGTTTTCAGCTAGAAGCTATTACATTTAACATATCTATGATATTTAGTTATATTGCATCGTAAATACTAACAAGAATTAATATGAATAAGAGGAATAAAAATAAATTAAATTAATACAATCAGACAGGTAAAAAACAATGAAAATTACAATAATAATTATTAGATGTCAGAAATGAAGACGACCTAACAGGTTAAACTGTGTGTGGAGATGGTGGCATTTTAATAAAGACTGAATGAGCATGCACTATCTTTCTCTGCAGGCACCAAATTTCCAGTTAAAGTACAGAGTAAATTTTATGTTCTCCAAAGTTTTCTGACATCTAATTATTATTGTAATTTTCATTGTTTTTTACCTGTCTGATTGTATTAATTTATTTTTATTCCTCTTATTCATATTAATTCTTGTTAGTATTTACAATGCAATATAATCATGCAAAGTCGCAAATTTTAATGATCAATACTATTAATTACAACTAAACTTAGTGGTTCTAATGACTCTGCAATCCAGAGTTCGGCCTGAGCTCAGGTTTTGTTCTAATGACTCTGCAAATTCCAAGTTCAGCCTGAGCTCAGGTCTTTAACTAAATTCTAACTTAAAAATAATTAACTTCACAACAATCTAAACAACAATGTAACATCTAACTGACGAAACAAAACCAGAAACCGGAAATCAAAACTTACAACTAAAAGTACCGATTAAGTGTTAGAATTAGAACAAACAATGATATTAGAAACTTATGCTAATAAATTGAATTTCTCAAACCAAGTTAGATAATAAAAATATAAATTTATTAGACTCAAAACCTTAACAAAAAGTGTTAACAAATGCTTTATTGGAACTATAATAAAGCAACAATCAATTAATCAGTAAAACTTGTTTAATCCAAATCAAATATCAACTATTCATAATAAATAAACCTTAAATACTACTTAATGCTACTACCTCCACCATCACTACAAACTTCAAACAATCGTAGACCTTTACAAGAATTCCAATGTCACTTAGCCAACCTTATGTTGATACAATACCTCGTTGAGCATTGGTTGCGTCGGCTTTTATATCGAGTGACGTACAATCCCATGTTGCTTTATTTACATAAATACATGTAACAAGTTTAAATTGATTAGCTTACAGAGTTATCAATTCATGTCATCCTCTTTACAATTTAACTATATACGAACAAAACATCAATACGAGATCATTCTTATTTTCTTATATCAGATCAGTGGTAAAACTTATGTAGATTAGATGATGACGTCATTACCTGAGAAAGCTCATCTGGAAGACGAATGTCCGTCCGTAACATGTGATTGCGAAATATTGAGATGGAGAATGTGGAAATAAGTCAATTCTTAAACTAAAATATAATACGTTAGATCAGCATTTCTCAAACTATGGGTCACGAAGTGAAATGCTGGGGTCGCAAAAATTAAATGCAAACATTGAATTTCAGTTTATATGTAATTTCACAAACGCCCAATATTTAACGTCACAACATATGAATTTTCAGTGTAGTTGGTTGATTGTGTTCATCTTAAGAAGTGTGTAAATGATTTATCTACTTGTATGTTTTATTTTATATTTAATACTTGGGGTCACGAAAAATCTCGTAATTAAAAATGGGGTCGCGAAAAATCTCGTAATAAAAAATGGGGTCGTGAATGAAAAAGTTTGAGAAGCGCTGCATCAGATAATATTGAAAATAATAATAAATAATAAAAGAGCATAATAAAATAAAATAGGACAGGTCAGAGTTAACCTCTTCACAACTAAATATCATAGATACATAAAATGTAATAACTAACAAGTTTTCAGCTAGAAGCTATGATTTAGAAATTTGTAAATGCATTAACAAATCATATTTATACAACAATGATTTTTAACACCTAGTAAGCATTTAAATGTCAATGTAAGGTCTTTGCTGGATGTTTATTTGTAAAACATCCTAGCAGGAAAAGCCTGCATCAAATACTAGTGTAGAATACTAGACGCTCATTTGAGAGAGCCGGCTGAGGGTGGCCATAGAAGGCCGAAAACATTTCTAAAGCTTATTATTAGTATATGTACTATATATCTAATAATAAAATAGTATATTTTTCCTGCTTAAAGTGCTTGTGATTCCTTGTAGCTGTATATATATTATTAATAGTGATTTATTCAAGAGTTATGTTTTCTTAAAGTGCATACATAATTTGAAACCTGTAAATTGATTTCATTTACTCAACAGAAATTCAGTATATTATAAAGAAAGTGCTTCTTCTATAACAGGGCTGTCCAACCAAGCCATTTTGTGCGGTCCACGAGGCTTTCACGATTTGTGATATAATATTACTTTTTATGTTCTTTTCACTTTTTTTTATTACTTTTATATAATATTACTTTTTAATATTTTTCACTTTTATTTATTACTTTTTTTGTAATAAAAAGAATCCTAAAATTGAATTATATTAACTCAATTAATTAATCAATAAAAAGAATCCTAAAATTGAATTATATTAACTCAATTAATTAATTTTTTTTTAATTATTAGTAATTATTTAACGATCAACAAGCTATCGATGACATTACACTTTTATAAGAATTTCAATTACATCAATTTTAGTTTTAGCTATTTTATTTTAACCCTTTGCGCTCCTGAAAAATATTTTTTTTATTGGTCTACCGCTATAGCGCGGCCATTTAAAAAAATTATGATTTATTGTTTTTTTGTCATAACTTTTTTGAATTTTAACATTTTGACACGAAAAAATTGGATTTTGTCGGCAATATACCGTACTCTGATACCCTTTTTTAATTTTGGATGAAGAATCAAAAGAATAAAAGAAAAAAAATACGAAAGCAATTAGGCCTAATTTGCATATATAAACAATACGTAATTTTTCAAATTATTCATGATTTCGGGTATCGGATAAAAAAAATTCTTATATATTTACATTCTTGATGATATTCCGCATCTAATAATACCAAATACTTCATAATTCTAAAAAATTTTTCCAACTCACGGATACAATTTATGAAATGAAATCTGACACCAGACTGAAATTTGATCTCTCGTGTAAACAAACAATCAGACTATCCCTCTCGCGGATGAAATACGGTATTCTACTACACAAATGTTTAAAATTATTGTTTATTAGCCATTTTTCTTCGTATTTTCTTCAAATAATGTGAGATAAATAATTTTTATTTTATAAGAAGTATTAGTACGTATGAGCACGTCGACTTTGTTGAAAATTTGGTTATTTTAATAAATATTGCTGTAATTTGTATATATAGCTATCATCCTGCCATCTGTATGCCAGATTTAGCACTGATTTTCGATAAATTATTGCTTTTTATACGTTTTTTACTCAAATTTATCTCAGTGCCTTTTAAAAATGGCGGATGGTGAATTATTTCTCTGTATTTAGTCATTATAAGTCATTAATTTTTTTAAAAATAGTTAAAATATAATAATAATAATAGCATTTTCAAACAAAGGGGACAGTTTTTCAGACTTCTCCCTATTTAAAAGAATGGGACTAGCCTAGAGCGTAAAGTCATTTAGTTGACCTTGGATGGACGTTGTTTGACGATAATTATGCACCCCTGGTCTACAAATTACTTGTTTCGACTAGGGATTACACAAAAATAACTTTATTGTTTAAATTTTTGTGCAATTTTTAAAATATCGCTAATATAAACAAACAATCAGCTGATTTGAAAAACCGTTAGATATTTCCCGGCAGAATCTAGGACGCCGACTTCCGCGTCGATCGTCAAGCGTGGTATAGGTCGCTTTGTTTCTCTGAGAAGTTAAAATTTATAAACTTTTAAAAAAAATTAATTTATCGAATTTTATGTGTGAAAAAGCGCTAAAATCATATTATTTATAAGGGGCCAAACTTTCCCAAATTATAATTAATTGGATCAAGATATCTGTAAAAAAAAGTAAAGGTAAACTAAGAAGGAAATGTGGAACATGATAAAAGCAAGTCGGACAAATTCGGACAATCCGTTCTTGAATTTTTGGCGGTCCAAAGATGGCGTTATATTAGTAAATCCGATTATAAAACGATTAAAAAATTAATTAAAAATTTAATTAAAAATCCAAATTTCACCAAAATTTTGGATACTATGATAAAACAATGAAAAATATGACAAAAAATGATATTTTGAAAATTTATTTTTCGATATAAATAAAAATAAGGGCACCAGGCCCTGTCAATACGTACATGACAACGGAGTTGTAGCAGGTCATCAGCCTGTCATGTACGTATTGACAACGGAGTGCAAAGGGTTAAAGTTTTGAATTGTGACTGTATTTTAGTTATTTTTTGGTTTCTAATACTCACCATTTCAGTGATTGTATGACCATTGTTGTGAGATTCTGTTTTAATTTTATTTTATGCTTTAATTTAATTTTATTTTTATTTTACCACGAGTTTGTTGCATTTGTGAAATGAGTGAGAAAAAACTCAAAATAGAAAATGAAAATCAAGTATATTAGTAGCAGTGGGAAAATGACTTTTTCATAACAAATAACATGGGTAAACTGCTTTGTTTAACGAATGTTTTCCTAACTTTTGTGATTTTAGTCGGAAAGTAACCTCAACGTTTGGTTGTATTTATTTGTGTGAAAGTGCATTTTCTAATATGAAGATAGTTAAGAATCGATTCAGAACCTGCCTTGATTCTACTTTAACAGGAAGGGGAAGGGATGTAAATATCCAGCCCTTGTAAATGCTGTTGCCCGCCCTCATTTATCATATTAAATAGGTACATACATACTATTTTTATATTTTTTAACTGTTTATATTTTATAACTTTTTGTTAACGTGTTTATTGGATGCAATCTGGTAAATATAATTTTTTAATAAGGTTTGCTAATCTGGAAATAAAATTAGTTTCCAAAAAGGGTTATATTTATGCATTCCATTTGTTGAGACAATAGCCTATTAACCTTTACCACTCCTACTGCTGATGTGACCAGTCACACCCCCACCCCCCAGTTCTCCAATCACTGATCAGACCAGTCAAAGGCTAGTTACATTATGTTAACTAAGGGAAGAGCCATGACAACCTGTCTCCTTTGTTGGAAAATGCTATTATTATAATATTTTAATCATTTTTTGAAAAATTAATGACACCCATTGGGTTTCATCTCCCTGGTGGGCCCACAGCCCGTAAGGATATGAAACCCCACGGGAGGCCCGTGGGGTGGGGCTGCACCACCAGGGATCAAGAGGGCACGGTCGGGTGGGGGGCCACCCCCAACGGCCCTGGACCTTGGGGCTCGGTTTCATCTCTTCGGTGGGCTGCACCC
>AYEL01060188.1:0-13505 GCA_000484575.1 Olivierus martensii | reverse complement strand
AATCCTATGGTAAATCGATGATCGGTTAACGAACAATTCGGATAACGAATATTTTCTTGGAACGGATTATGTTCGTTAACTGATCACCCACTGTACTGTGTGTTTGTTTATTTTTTTAATATAATTGTATTAATCTTGTTTGTGAGCAACAAAAATTGTTTTCTGTATTATAAAGGTTTGTATTACAATTAACTATTTTGTTTCTTAATTTTTATTTCACTGATTCATAAATGTAAGAATATGTGTGTTGCCAAATGGCAACATTTTTTTTTTCTTTTATGCCCCTTTCCAATCAGGGAGATTACTAAGGGGCCAGTTCCAACCACAGGCTGCACCCACACCTGTGGAGGGGGACTGGATGGTGAAGGGCGGGGATCACCGGGCCGGGACCAGACTCGGGATGCGAACCTGGATCCTCCTGCATGGCACGCTAATGTGTTACTACTTGGCCATCTGGCCGCCAAATGGCAACATTAGGAATATAGGAAAGATACTATGAAAATTCTCTGAATGCAATCTAACTTAGGTTTCTTACTTTTTTCTAATTTTCATTTATATTCTCTAGATTTTATGAGTTAACAATTCAAAAATTTCTATTTTTATTGATATTTGTCAATTTATAAAATAAGAAATTCTCTTTCTTCAACTAATTTTTGCTTCAAATAAAAATATTTGAAGTATTTTCAGATAAATATATGCAAAAGGCAAACTGACATTTCTGGATTTCTGAGCCAAAATTGCCAGTAGCCTATTGCCTTACAAAACACTCATGGTAAGAAAACGGGAAGACCGATATCTAAAAAAAAAATAAAAAAGTAGAAACAAAAAAATACTGTGTAACATTGACACCTACCACAAACATTTGATTTAATAATTATGGGCACTTGTCTGAAAACACCAATAAAAATAGGTATAAGATATGTATAGAAGGATTTTCTCAAATAAAATGCACTAAATGTAATGTACATTTGGGCATCACAAACAACAAAATTAATATGTAAGTTATCATACTAAAAAAATTTACTATCTATTGATATGTTACTATTATTTTATTATTACATTAATAAGAAAGTACAATTAATAATCATAATGCAAAAACAAACGAATGTAGCACTATTTAGCAGAGCAAACAAGAATTAAACGGTAACATTTTCGATCCGTTCTAGGACCATCTTCAGCCGTTAGACTTTAAAACCACGGATAAATAAACATGCGTCACGTGATACTTCCAATATAGCAGAAGTTATGAACACTTTTCATAATCATAATGCATTCAAATATTATATATATAAATGTAGCCAAATGATTTTTCTTGAAATAAATAAGATTTGTTTTTCCAACATATACTTCTGATTCAGTTCTTCTCATACCAATATTGCCATATGGCAAAATATTAAAAAATTGTTTATAAATATAAAAATAAAGTTTTTTTCCATATTGCATTATATATCTGGATATTTTAGAATACAAAAATTAACAAAATAATTTTTTTCATCAATTAAAAATAATTTGGGCTGGAAATGATTAGTTATTGTATTAAATAAATATATTTAGTTGTTTGCATTTTATTTTACAATCTAACTATGAAAATAATGTGAAAACCATAAAATAAAGTTATAATTTTTTTGCATCCTGCAATAGCCATTGGGCCATTCACAATCTAATTAATTAATTATCATTTTTCACATTAATTAGATACTTATCATAAAAAATACTTATTTATAAATACTACAATTTCATGAAATAAATTATTCTAAAATAGAAATGTTTTTATAATTTTTGTTACCAAGTTGACTTTGCTGAATTAATGCCATTATCCATACTTAGGTTGTATCATTGGACCTTCAAGATCTCATGGAATCTGAAATACACATTTCTAATTATAAGTTCCCTATCTCAAAATATTCATTGTAGGCTCTTCTACCATTTTATATCATTTTGTTTGTGTAATTCAGGAACACCCTATATATATGTATGTATTTTTTTAATTTATTGTTATGTCCATATTAAATAATGAAAATCATTTTGAATCAAAAAGTTGAAAATTTTTCAAGTAAACGTTAAGAAAAATTTCCCTCTTTTTTGTTGTTGTAGAATTCAAATGTGCTAATACTGAACATCATAACCATGGCACTGTTGAATGTCACTATTAGTGATGTTTCAACTTTTGTGAATTGCCACCTTGCTTTAAACAATGATTAATAAAATACTTAATAAAAATTTATCTATTGATAAAACTGGCTTAATTTTAACATATAACCCATCAAAGGTTATATGTTTATGGGTTGGGAAACATATAACCCATATTTGATGGGTTATGTGTTTCCCAACAGATGCAGAAAAAGTTTAGAGTCCTCCTATTTTGGCTATTTAGTTGATTTTGGAAAAATTATTGTATAGAAAATTTCATCTACGATGTTCTAAGTCTACCCTAAAAATTTCATAGTGATATTTCAATTATTTTGACCTCTTTTGGTCACTATTACCTGTGGTAATATAACTCTCTTAAAAAGAGAACAGATAATAATCAATTTGGTAAAGGCAACATTTTTCAGGGAATGATTGAGGCCATGGATATACATTTATGTTTTTTATACTACTCTGGCAAAATACTACAATATATAAAAACCAAAAAGTTTTTGGCTCTGATTACATAAAAAATTGTCATAAAATCAATACATCACAATATGGTGGCAATCTAGAGCAATGAAATTATTTAAATGCAAAAAACTGATAATTTTTGTACAGTTTATTGATTTGTGTTGTTTTAGATTTTATAAGCTGTTTTAAGTATTATTTTGTTATTAGTTGCAAATAATTTTCCTTTTGAAATAAAAAGTTAGTAGACGTCACATGATTTTGGCTTGCTTGGGTCTACTTGGTTTATTGACTTGGATATGATACAGAACTGAAAGTGGACCAAAATAATTAACATATTGCTATGAAATTTTTTAGGATAGATAGAACATATCAGATGAAATTTTTTATATAATAATTTTGTCAATTTCATTGTATTCCAAGTTTTATTGTAATTTTATTACAACAAATTTGGAATGCAATAATTAGAAAAATAAACAATGATTTTTGGAAATTTTTTGGCCCCATATAATGTGTAATAGATAAATTGATGAAAATATTCTGAAACTGCACACTTCAAGAGTTCTAATCATATATAATATTTGTCTTATGATGAAAAAAAATGCCTCCAACATAATTTATAAATTTATGAATAATAACTTAATAAGCACAGCAGTTTGAAATTCATAATACAGACCAACCATTGAGCTGATTTATTGACACATTTGATGAATCTGAGAGACTAGACAGATATGTTCTGCACTCTAGTTATCTTTGCCTTAGAGATTCCACATTGTTTGATGAGGGAGTCCATTGTCAGCTGTAATGTACCAACACAAATTAAAACTGATGATAGACGAATATATCTCGTCAACTCCAAATATGAATAAATGAAACACCACGTAACGAAATGCTGAAACCAAGATGTCGGTCTATAACAACAGACATCCGCCTCAACGGACCAAAATTAATGTTTGTGTTACTCGTATGATGATAATAAATGATGCACTCACAGACTATTGAATTCTTGATGAAATCTCGGACACAAGACAATCAAAATGACACTTAATAAATGAATGTGTTTTAATTTTAATGAATAAAGTTTGATTGAATACACTACTGATGGGCTAACGGTTTTCTTCCTGAGAGCGTTACAAAAAAAAACAAGTGGCTCCCTCTGAACCAAAAATCGGACAGAACAGTAGTAATAGACATATTTCTTTATTAATTTATTTTAAAAGCAATAATTAATAATGCAGTAAAACCTGTCTAATATGGACACTGTACAAAAAAAAAAACAAGTGGCTCCCTCTGAACCAAAAATCGGACAGAACATCCTGGCCCCCCTTGAAGCATACGGCCTTCAACACGGAGGAGCAGGGAGTTTACACAA
This sequence comes from Olivierus martensii, assembly GCA_000484575.1. NCBI lineage: Eukaryota > Metazoa > Arthropoda > Arachnida > Scorpiones > Buthidae > Olivierus > Olivierus martensii. The sequence goes on along the minus strand of AYEL01060188.1, from coordinate 9,535 downwards.
TTTCGAAATAGCTTGCTTAATCAGCCCGCTTTGTGTTTTCAATATCACAACCCTCACCTTCCATCTTCGTCAGGATGAGTTTCCACAACGCGTCTCTTAATCCATAGTAGGGGTGGGTAGTTATCCTCCTTAACAAGCACAAGTTGGCCAACCTCTAAATTGGGGAAACTTGTCTTCCACTTAAATCGTTGTTGAAGCTGGGTCAAATATTCCCAAAGCCATCTTTTCCAGACTCTTTGAACAATTTGTTGTGCATTTTGTGAACGAGATAGCCTATTGGTGTTGACCTCCAATAAACTAGGATCAGAAATTGATATCAGAGGCTCGCCTATCAAAAAATGTCTTGGAGTGAGTGTGGCAAAATTGTTAGGGTCCGCCGACAAAGGATACAGCGGCCTTGAATTTAAGCATGCTTCATTTGGGAAAGCACACTTGTTATTTCGTCAAATGTAAGGATCGACGTGCCAACCACTCAACGAAGATGTTGTTTTGCTGATTTTACATTAGCTTCCCAGATACCACCAAAATGGGGAGAACGAGGAGGAATAAATCTCCATGAAATTCCTTGCTTCAACATCTCTTCCCGGAGTAGTTGATTTTGGCTATTTCTCGTAACCAAATCATAGAGTCTCCTTAACTCGTTGTTTGCTCCACAAGTTTGTTTATTATCGCTATATAACTCCTTACAAAGACCTCTTCTTGCACAAAATCGCCAGAGAGAGGCAACAACTGCTTCAGCTGTTAAGTCACTTACCACCTCAATGTGAACAGCCTTAGTTGATAGGCAAATAAACAATGCCATGTACGCCTTCCACCTTGTTCCCTTTCTTCCCTTAAAGGACTTGATTTGAAACGGCCTGTCGAAATCAATCCCTGTGCGAAGGAAAGGTCTTGACTCCATGACTCTGAAGGAGGGCAGATTTCCCATGTACTGTTCCAGTGTTCGTGCACAGTTGCGAAAGCACCTTAAGCAACGATAACTTTAATAATGAATTGTATTCCTACCGTCTAAAATCCAGAACCTTTGACGAATTGTTGCTAATAATAACTGGATTCCAGGGTGTAGCAAACGCAGGTGATAGTTCTCGATGATCAATTCAGTCAACTTATGACGTTTAGGTAATACATATGGGTGTCTAGTGTCATACTTCTCGTGCCTTCTGGATCCTCCCTCCTACCCTTAGTAAACCGTGATCATCCACAAAGGGGTTGAGTGAAGCATAGTGATGATTCACTACCGTGTTCTGCTTCAGAGAATTAATTAAATCTCCAAATGCCTGATATTGCGCATATTTAACTAGCTGTATTAATGCCATATCAAGCTCCTGCACAGTTATAGGTCCATCTCGTCGGATGTTTGGAGGTGACCTAGAGTTATGAATAAATCGTAGGCACCATGTTGAAATTCGCTGTAATTTATCAAGAGTTGAATACCTGACAAGCCAGAAACCTGTTCAACATGGAAAATATTTTTATTCCCAAACAACTTCCATAGAAGTATAAAAGAAAATATCTGTATAACACAGAAACTGTCTAATATGGAAACGGAAAGCATTTTAAAATTTCACTGAATAAAGAAAAACCTATATAAGATGAAAAAATAATAATTTTTTCCATCTTATAAAGAAAAAAGTGATTTTGAGTTTGAAACCATTGGTCACCCTGAACAAGGAATGGAAAAATTTTCTGAAGTATCGCACCTTGATGAAATTAAGACATTTATAGAAAACAGCTTGAAGACATTAATATGCTGGTAAATGCTGAAGAATATGTCAACATTGATAAAAATTTTTTAATAGAGACAGATTATCAAAAAATGAGTGATTTGATCTAGACAAGAAGAGGAGAAAATTCTATAAATAAAGAAGACAGCAAAGAAAAAAGATTGGAAAGAGACTTTCCAGAAACAGAAAAAAATAAGAAATTTTGCTAATGTTATGAATTAATTTGCTGTGTCAAAAAATTTTCTGAACATCTCAGCTGCTTGCAAATATGTACAATGATGAAAAGAGAAGAATGTTTTAAACATGAAAAAAATTCTTGACAAAATGTGGAAGCCAAAAGAAACTTTTGTAATTTTTGTACTTAAAGTGAAATTTTAAATTAAAACTTGGGAGTTCAGTCCTACTTGTTGTGTGTTTTTCTAATACAGTTTTATATGACAAGTTTATTTGCTTTTCAAAAATACCTTATGCATTTTATTTATATATTACAAAAATATATACTATTGCAATAATGATGTATTATAAATGCATTGAATGTTGTTTTTTTTTTATACCAGAGTGAAACCTGTATAAGCTGGAAAACTGTCTAATGTGGAAAATCCTAAGTGTGTCCCTTAGGATTCCAGCTTAGACAGGTTTTACTATATTTTTTTATTAATACTAATTAATAGTATTTTTTTATTTCATTTCAATAAACATATACATTTGAAAAGAATTAATCATCTACTTTCCAAACTTCCACATTATTTTGAAATAGATTTGAAAATTATGGTTTACCAGATTAAAGCATATACAAACTAAATATTCAAAGCCAAATTAATCTCTAGAGTAGTGGTTCTCAACCACTGTGCTGCGGCACATTAGTGTGGCGCCAAACCTTTGACAGTGTGCCACGAAAAATTAAGAATGAATTGTATGAATCATATATATGTATAGTGAAAACATGGTTGGCTGAATATCATTTTTGCAGTCCAACACCATACCGATTCCTATAAATAGGGTATCATCAGAAAAATCTAATCCTTGAATTTCTGCAACAGCCAAAATTTTTGTCGTTATTCATATTTTAAAAATTAAGGAATAAAAATTAATAAAATTATAGTTTCTCTAAAAAAGAAAAATTAAAGAAAAAAATTAAATTAAAATTACAGTTTCTCTAAAAAATAAAAATCCTCAGTGCACTATAACTTAATAAGGGCTGCCATTTAATGATCCCGTGTACGAGTTTTTGTAATCTGAATGTAATAAATAAGAATAAATACAATAATTTGTTAATAAAAATTTGATGCCATAACTAAATTGTTATTTAAAATATTTAGGTGTGCCGCCAAATTTTAAAATATTAAAAAGTGTTCCTCAACAGAAAAAAGGTTGAGAACCACTGTTCTAGAGCAGTGGTTCTTAGCCTGGGGTGCATGCACCCTGAGGGTGTGAGAGAAAACTATTGCCTGTGAGAAACTAGCGAATGTTATGTTGATTTTTGAGACCTACATCTCTATCTTTGCCTCAGTGCATTGCACTCACCAGCAAATGCAGTACAAAAAAACTTGGTTGATATGTGCATGTGTATGTAATACTCTGAATACGAACATTAACAATGTAGTTTGATAAAGAAATTAACTCTAATTTTCTTTAATTCACCAACATTAATTAGTTAACATTAGATTTTACTTCAATGAAAATAAGCAATAATTTGCAACAATGTAACCATTAAAAATGAGGTATTGTTTAATATGTATATGTAAATTTATTTGTATGTTTTTTAATAAAAAAATTATCTTGAAATAGATGTAATTTCTTAAATAAAGAAATATAAACACATTTTTAAAAGGGTGTGAGAGCTTATTTTTAAATTCAAGGGGGTGCTGATCACTAAAAACGTTAAGAACCACTGCTCTAGAGTAATAATTTGGAATTAAATTGCAGTTTTAATAATTTAAATCAAGGCTACAGTAAGGTGGTTGTGCCATCTAGTATTTAATAATACTAGATACACAATCTTAGTTCAAATTTGAATTAATTATTAATTCAACAGATGGTGGCACTGTAGCCTTGATTTAAATAATTATTAAAATTGCAATTTATTTCCAAATTATTATGCTGAGAATTAATTTGATTTTGAATATTTTGTTTGAAGCTATCTCCCTAATTAGTTTCAATTAGAGTGTAAAATATATATAAACAAATGATCTTCAATTACAAACTTTCTTTATTGAATATTTTATAAAAGTCATTTATTTAGTTCAAAAGTTATTAGGGAGATATTGAAAGTACAGGATTAACTTATATCTCATTAAGATCATCTATGGGTTTACTTATAGTTTGTTAAATTCCAAACAATTCATTAATTACTATTCAATACAAGTAGTTCTCAATTTTACAAGTTAATTTGTTCTTGGAGTGAGTTCATAAAGTAAGAATTTGTAAACCTAAATTCCCATAGACATAATATTAAAATCAAGAGTTCCATTCTCAGCAATACAATTTGACCACAATAAAATTAAGTAAAGGCCAACAAACTTAATAATTTAAATTAAACAATGATTTATTTATCTAAAAAAATGAAAACATAACCTTTAAATCAAACAAATTATTACAATGAAGAAATTATTTGTTCTATAAATGTTAAAGCATTTTTATTCATTATTATTATTGGCAGATAAATAGATGTGCTTTAATATAGATGAACTATTGCCTTAGGCACAATCTGGGAATGTAATAAAATTTGCCAATAAAACCAGAGGATTAAGCTATTTTCACTTCTCAGCTGCCATTTTGATTTTTCCTTATAGCAGATAACAGAGTTTTTGTTATAAATCCAATTATATTATATTATATAACTCCATACATTGTTTGAAATGCCTTTTTATGAATGTTTTGCATTTATTTATTACAATTAAAATTAATACAATTAATTAGCATTTATTTATTATTTCATAATATTTCTATTTTCAATTTTTTTGATATTTTATATTTGAAAATATTTTCAAACCTGGAATTTATTAAGCAGGAATTCATAAATAGAGAACTACTTATATTTATAATAAATACTCATTTCTTATGAATTATAATAGTTGTAATTTGAAATATGAATTTAAATGATGTAAAAAAAATTTATTCTCTATTTTAATTAAATTTCAGAGATCTTATTGGAAACCTCAAAATAATGAGAGTATAGCAAAATTATGGATGGAAATGTTAAAGTTTTATGGTACAGAATTTCAATATAAACAACATGTCATTTCAATTTGTCAATTAAAATCTTTACTTTGTTCTGAAAAAAAGTGGACAACACGTATGATGTGCATAGAAGGTTTGTAGATGTATTTTTTTTATTTTATATTTTCTTTGAAATAAATTATTTTATATTGCTTTCTATCCAGAATAATGCCTTTCAAAAGTTATTACAAGTTTACTAGAACATTATATATTATTTTAATAAACAGAAAAACGCAAAATTACAAGAAACAGACACAAAAAACAGACCCTTTCCATGTATCACACCATTGGTTGAAGACTTGAACTTATGGAGTTGCAATTCTGTTTTATTAAGAATCTCTCATCTTGTATCTGATTGAAACTTGAAGACTTTTAAAGTTCATTTTTTAGTGACAACTTACCAACTCATGGAATTGCATTGACCTTTCATATAATTTACTGATTACATCATAGTCATAAGTTGGGGCAAGAAATGATTCAGCACTATGCAAAAAAAATAATACTTTAATACATATAAAGAAACATTTTTGAACACTGTAAACAATCTTCATTAGCTTCCATACTAATGTTACAAGAAACTATTTCATAGAAAACAGAGATGTTTCCCCAGATTATTTATTTATATTTGTTAAGAAAAATTCAGTTTTATTTTATTAATTTTTATACTATTATTTTTTAATTTTAACTTGATTTTTAAAGTTAATAGTAACACACATTGTTATATCATTTCATACACACTAATTTCATAATTTTTATCTTTTTTTTTTTTATTAATTTTTAGCTTATCACAATTTAATTTTATGCATTTTTACATTATTATTTCTTTATTTTAAGTAATTTTGTAAAATTAACATTAATGTTTTCTACATGTTTCGTATCACTTCATGCTATACATGATCTTATTAACCAAATAATGTTTATATTAAAAATTATACCTGCTTCGTATAAATTTCTTAGCACTAGCGAGCAGACCAAACAGTACTATATTACTCTCAAAAAACTTATTTATTGAGTAACGTTTTCGGTGCTAAACCGCCCTCATCAGCTCATACAATACCTTACAATTCAATTTTCGAACATAGAACATTGTTTGAAAATATGTTTTATGCTCGAAAATTGAATTGTAAGTTATTATATGAGCTGATGAGGGCTCAATAAATAGTTTTTTGAGAGTAATATAGTACTGTTTGGTCTGCTCGCTAGTGCTAAGAAATTTATACGAAGTATAATCCCTATTAGAGCAGTAAGAGTGAAAGAAAATTATACAGATTATATCTGCTTATACTCTTAATACTATTAATATTTTATCATCAAAGCATACAACAGCAGTATTTTAGGAAATCAACACTTTAATAGGGGAAGTACTTTTGGATAGATCCAACTTCAGCACCTTACAAAAGTTCAATGTTCTATGGTTTTGTAAGGTGCTGTAGTTGGATCTATCTGAAAATACTTCACCTATTGAAGTGTTGATTTTCTAAAATACTGCTGTTGTGTGCTTTGATGATAAAATACAAATAATGTTTGTTTTTTTATGATTTTTAACATAAAATACATCATGAACAATTCTTCCTAATCCACCCAAATAGAAAATAATCAAACATGAATTTTATCATGTTTATTCAGTTAATAATCCTTAGAAACTTTAAATGAATATAAATAAACTACTTTGGGGAAACTGTGAAACAGTTTCTTGAAACTTTAATATGTAAGCTGATGTAGATCAACGGGTCTGTGCTGGTCTCTATCTTTTCACAGAGATGATTTTTCATCTCTGTGAAAAGATAGAGATCAGGATACTGTGTCTGTGGAAAGCTCTTTCCACAGAGACAATAAAGAGATTATTATGTTTTGAATGATGCTCCAGTCATTCTCTCTTAGGAAACGTCATCATTTTTCCATGATGCTTAGAATTCATAACATCAATTTTATTCCAACCAATGAAATTACCTGTTACATTGCATTTCACTGGCCCTGTACAAAATTGATATTTGAAGAAAATGAAGGTAAAGAGATGTGATTATTTATCTAATTACATTATGCAACAATTATAAGCTTTGATAAGTGAATTGAAGAAATAAGCTACTTTATTTTAAGAATATGATAGTGAATGTATTGAGCAGTCATTGAGAGAAATGTGGAATGACTGATTGTCAATAAATGGACAAAGATGTGATATTAATATGTTATTTAATTAAATTAAAAGAAACATTCACCAAAAATATAAGCCAAAAGTAGTAAATATTTGTATTTAAAGTAAATAATATCAGTGTTTGTAGTCAAAATAATGCCACTGAGGTACGATTTTACTTTGAATGCTATCATTTACTCAATGATTTAGATTGTGTGTTTTATTATTTACATCTTTAACTGATTCTATCAATTGTTATTTATACTGTAAAGTCTCCATAATCTGATACATACGGTTCCAGAGCTTGTCAGATTTCAGATGCTTGTCAGATTATTGGATGTTCAATGAAAAAAATGGAATTACACAAATGAATAATGAAAAACTTCTTATTTTAGATATTAAATAAAAGCAAACAAAAAGCCAAATAAGTAAGATAAATAGTTTATTCAAAAACGTTTTTGGCTATCCACGTAGTCTGCCGAGCCTGCAGCTATTGAGCTCTATCGCCACCTTCTAAAACACACACAAGGGGATGCCAGCCTCCCAAGCTGTCTCCGTGAAATTTGTGACATAATTGTGCCTGGATCCTTCTTTAAGTTTAATAGGAGATTCTATAGACAGACTATTGGTGTTCCAATTGGGAGCTCTATGGCTGAGGTTCTAGCGGAACTTGTCATTCGGAGGAAGGAGAAGATGGTCCTCCCGTGTTTTGGGTCTAACCTGAAATTGTTTCGGAGGTATGTTGACGATATCCTAGTCTTTTGGAATGGCCCAGGTGATAATAGTGGCCTGCTATCTAACCTCACCGACCATAGTTTAGGGCTGGAGCTGCAACTCGAGCAGTCTGACATCGTTAATGTCCACTTCCTTGATTTAAGTATTTCGATTTATAATGGGGCAAGCTACTTGGATAGCCGAAAACGTTTTTGAATAAACGATTTATCTTGCTTATTTGGCTTTTTGTTTGCTTTTATTTAGTACACAAATGAATATGCTCAGTTTATTAAGACTTTCCTGTCACTGCTCTTGCTGTTCAAATCTTTCACAAACCTCTCAATTTTATCCCGATTTTTTTAATGTCATAAATGGTTATTCGTCTAATACCATAAAATGAAGTCAAATCACTAAACTTTTCTCTCCAAGTCAAGTTTCTTAATTATTTCTGCCTTTTTGATCACAATCAATGTCTTGTGTTTTCGTTTTTAACTTTTTCCAATTTGTGACAGAATGTAAAGATAAATAACAAAATACTGATACATTAAAAACACTATTTTACAGTAATCACTGTACTGAACTTAAATTTAGTCCGACTATAAGTCCAAATAACAAACAAATAACAACTGACAATTTGTTTGTCAGTTTCTCTCTCTCTCTCGCACATCGACAAATTGTGACATCAAAATTTCACGTGGGCAGAGCGACGGTTCACAGAGTATCAGACTACTGGAAGTGTTGGACTACAGAGACTCAATTGTAATTGCGAAATATTAACAAAATACGAACATTTCAGTGTATCAAAGCTTTTGTATTCAATCTGAACCAACTGAACACAATGTTAATTTACATTGACAAGTGGCAGTAGTCAAAATAAAATTTTGCTTAAACATAAAATATTTTAAAACATTGACAATACAATTGTTACACATTTTAAATACTGATATTAAATTGGAAAAGTACAACAACAAATACACATTATGCATTTAATACATAGAATTCTATTTGAATTTTTCATTTATTGTTCAAAGGTGTTTAGAAAATGAGAATATGCAGTAATGTCTTAGACAAATAATAATTTAATTTAAACAAAAACATATTATAATTCTGATTGATAGACAGTCAAATATCATCCTCTATTTTGTGGAAATCTATCTAAGAAATACTGCAATGCCAATGTATTTCAATTGAAAAAGTCTCTTTCATCCAATATTTGTAAATTTGACAGTAATTTCTTACAAAGCCACATTGACATCTCTTTTAATTAATAATTAAATATTTAAAAAAAAATAGCTTATCCAAAACACTCCCAAGTATTTTTATGGCCTTTAAATATTCTATTCCAAATGAAACTAAATATTATTTCTTCTTTCAAAACATCTATATGTTGATTGTTTCTTCTGAAAGATAGATAAGCTGTTACTCTGCAGAAAAACAATTTTTAAGAGACAAAAAATGTATTTTTATGGCCTTTAAATATTCTATTCCAAATGAAACTAAATATTATTTCTTCTTTCTAAACATCTATATGTTGATTGTTTCTTCTGAAAGATAGATAAGCTGTCACTCTGCAGAAAAACAATTTTTAAGAGACAAAAAAATTTAGCACGTTGTTGTAATGGCTGGGTAGTTGTAACCAAGTTTCCACATGGACTATTACGTCTAACATATTACAATACTCGCTGAGGAACCTTCGTACCTCCTCAAAAGTTGGGTCTTCTTGGGAACGAATACTTCTCTCCCATTC